>PVIU01002715.1:0-128893 GCA_004026605.1 Ondatra zibethicus | reverse complement strand
CTCTGGGTTAAGGCCTTTCCATCCACAGACAGTCTCCCCCAGCTTGTGGTGTTTATGAAGAAGGTAGACTCTGGAGAGAAGATGAGGGTAGGGTGCTCAGAGGGGAGAATTCGTGTGTCCTTGAGAATTGACAGTTTGGAGTCGAGGAAGAAGTCAGGAGAACTAAAGCAGCCGGGGAAGGGGAGACAGGGAGGAGGTGGATGAGGAGGGGCAGATGGAAGAAAGAAGGAAAAAGTAGCCTCATGGTCACGGCACGTCAGTGTGGCTACCATAGTGGGCAGCTATGTTTCCATGCATGGCTGGTCTGCAGAGCCCTGAAGCACGTTAAGTGGAAGCTAATAGAGAATCGATTGAGTTTCATAGGGGACTGTTACAGGTTGGGGTATCGTGACTGCTTTCTTTTTTAAAATTTATTTTTACCTTTTAAACTTTTTTTTTAGTTTTTAAGATTTGTTTATTTTACATGTATGGATGTTTTCCCAGCACACATGTCTGCACGCCATTTGCTTGCCTGGTGCTGAAGTCAGAAGAGGGCATCAGATCCTATGAAACTGGAGTGACAGATGGTTGTGAGCCACCATGTCTGTGCTGGGAACTGAACCTGGGTCTTCTGCAACAGCAGCTGATGTGCTGTCTCTCTAGGCCCTACAGCTTCCTTTTGAAGGGCCTGCTTTGGTCTCTATGGATCATGCTTGTGAGCTGGAACTTTGGGAAAAGACAGAATACCACCCGCCGAGGGGCACTGGCTGGCCACGCCTCCCTTGCTGTCATAGCAACTCTCTGGTTTTGCGGCATCATTGCTAAAGTCTCTGTGTGTTCTCCATCCCTGGATCACACGCTTCTTGACTTGGCAGTTTCCTCAGGGATAACGAAAAGCACCTCCTTAGCGGGTTTGTCTGCCTCCAGGCAAGATGGCTTTACTCTGGAGAGCCTCCTGCAGTACATCTCTGTGAGCTCTCCCTGGGGACTTGATGGACAGCCATTAAAGCTCCCTGATCTTGCTGTGAGGTCTTCCAGGGCCTTCTTGCTAATAGCAAACCCTGCTTATGAGCTATACAATTCTAAGCCTCTTAGAGGAGAATGTGCTGATCCTGCTTCTAGGTTTTGGAGTCATTTCTGTTTTCGGAGTGCTACTGTTCCTATGTATTTGTTATCCTTACATTTGCTGTGTTGGGTCAGGCTTACTAGGTGGGAGAGCATCAAGGAAACCACACAGACACCAAGTTAGAAGGAGAGCTGTGTATTAACCTGCAGCAAACCAGCCCCAGGCAGGCACATCACTCAACCCCCACTGGTTTCCTAGGTAATTGTGCCCCCGTGGCAGAATCCAAATCAACTCAGATATGTAGGCATCTTATCAAACTTGGGGACCACATCTGTGTCCCAAGTCAGGTCCGGCCACCTTTCCTCAAGCATCCAATTTAAAACGGACCACATTAAAAGTGGAAAACAGGAAAAGGAGATCTAGTCAATGTGGCCACACTGGGAAGAAGGACAAAGAGATCAAGAGCTGCTTTCTCCCGAGTCCTTCTCTAGGTCCTGAAGTAACAGTCAAAGTTCAAATAGAGGGCCATGGATGTGCACAGCTAAGCAGCCCCAGTCAAGGTGTGGTCCTACCCACCACTCACCCATCATTATCTGAATTTCAGACTCGTCTTGGAAGATGTTCTGACAAGCCGATAGAACCCTGTGAAATCTCTTTCTGGGAGACAAGTTCTTCCCCTCCTGGTGCCCTTCCCTTCTCTCACATGAGCTTTCTAGGGAAATTCTTCCTTTGGGCTCCATTGTTTCAACAGTCTGATTGAGAGACTCAGTTGTCTCTTTAGGATATCTCCATTTCTGTCAGGCTGGTCCCAGTTACTGTGATTAAGGGGTTCAGAAAGATAGCAGAAGCCATGGACTCCAGAGTGAGTTTCACCTTTCCTGTTTGTTTTTTTTTTTTAATGGCGACAAATGGTGTCACAAATACCTAGCTTGTGTTTTCCCTTCGTTTTGCCCTTGTGGAGCTGGAGATGGGCCTTGCGCATGCTAAGCAAGCCCACCACCACCGATTCATATCCCTACACCCTACAGGAAGAGGTGCCCAGGGAGCAACAGGGCAAGCGAACAGAGAACCCTGGATCAAGGCTGAGCAAGTGTGTCTCAGGACATCCAAAGTGCTGTTGTCCCTCAGCAGTACTGTGGCTTCATGCTTCCTGTGACATGGCCAGCTTTACTGTTTGTGCATTTTCTGTAGGTAGTGGCAGTTCCAAGACTATTGTTTGGCTTTTCCAATGGGGGCAAACTGAGTGGGCATATTCTCCTCTGAGTTACCAAAGGACAATCTGATCAGGGTGGATTGTGTGACATCACCCCCCTTCTGCTGTTTTATTCAAACAAAGTTGAACTGTCCAGCATGTCAGCAACTCAAATAGCAGTGAGGTTAGCTGTAGGTGGCCCAGAGACGGGAGCCCTGGAGCTGCATGAATCCCACACAGCTGCTGCCTCTATAATAGTCTTACAGAGCTCCTCAAAGGCTCTGTTTTCAGTAGGGAACAGATCTGCCTTTGTCCAGCTTCAGGCTGGGATGCTGATGTCATTGGACCCCTCTCAGAGGGGCCCAACTGTCACATGGGCATAGGTGGTCAAACTTGAGCATGGTAGCTGTACCAGAAAGTTAGGGTGGCTTGACCCACCTGTGTGTCTGCCATTCTTCCATCCGTTTTGAGCTTCAGACCTGGCCTTGGGGTCACCAAGTGGAACGGAGCTAGCTGTTCTTTATCTGTCTCATCCCGCTGCGTGCAGCTTTGATTCTCAGCCTCGCTGTTTTCCTCCTTTCCTCTTTGTCTCCCTCTCCACTGCAAGACTTTGTCCGCCCCATATCACCAATAGGTCCTTCTCACTCCGTTCATGGGACAGCATTGCTAAGGGCTCCTGATCCCATGTGGTCAGCAGGGTGTCAAGCCTTTGCTGTTATCCCGTGATGTCACCAGTGGTGCACTGTCAGTTCAGTCCCACTGGTTTCTGGTTACGCACAACACACCGCCCATCTGTAGAGCGGTTCACAGGCTCACAAGCATATCCACACCCAGCCACTTTGGAGAAGAGCTAGGCGGGCTTATCTTGCAGCCTGAGTCCTCCCTGTCCATCTTGAATGGCCTGGGAGAGGGTGGCAGTGAGAGAAAGAGAAAGAGGCAGAAACTGTGCTGAGGACCCTCAGAAGAGGTCTTGACACGGGCGGCCAAGGTTGGAAGTGGAGGAGCTGTTTTCCTTTCACACATGTTTTCCAGCTGTGTCTCCTCCTAGTTCTGCGCTGGAAGGTCCACCCAGGGGAGGAACGTTCTCCCCGTCTAGCCCCGTGGGTGGTTCAGGTGGCAGAGAGCCACAGTCCCGCTGCGAACCCCCAGTTACCTGCTGTCTTTCTCCTCCCAGGTCTTTGCGTGATGAGCGCAGCGGCCATCTACACAGTGAGGCACAGCGAGTGGCACACCAACATTGAGTACTCCTACGGCTTCGCCTACATCCTGGCCTGGGTGGCCTTTCCCCTGGCCCTCCTCAGTGGCATCATCTACGTGATCCTACGGAAACGTGAATGAGGCACCCGATGCACCGTCCGTCTAGGCTCTGAGCGCGCATAGGGTACACAGGGAGGGAGGAAAGAAACTAGAAAACAAACCCAACAAACCAAAAAGAGCTAGCCCCAAACCCCAACTCAAGTCAAACCAAACAGAACGCGGTTGAGTGGGGATTGCTGTCAACTGAAGATGTATATAATATCTATGGTTTATAAAACCTATTTATAACACTTTTTACATATATGTACATAGGATTGTTTGCTTTTTATGTTGACTGTCAGCCTCGTGTTGAATCTTAAAGAACTTTACATCTTAACACTATAACCAAACTCAGTATCTTTGTTTTTGTTGTTTTCATCTTTTGTTTTGCTCAGACATAAAAATCTCCCACGTGGCCCCTTTCATCTAAAATCAGATACCTCCCTCCCTCTCAACCTCATAGGATAACCAAAGTGTGGGGACAAATCCCCAATGGCCAAAGGCCTTCACACCATGGGTGACCTGGTGCATTTTGCAGGAATATCCACTGCCCGAATCGCTGTGTGGAGCCCTAAGCACTCACAGACGAAACGCCATGACCAGAGCCCTCTGCAGAAACATGCCTGGTGGCTCTGGGACACTCGTCCTTGTAGGCAGAGTACCAGGGCCACACATTTCAACAAGAAGTTGGAGACAAGGAGTCTGTGAAATGGTGCTATAGATTTACCATTCCTTGTTATGACTAATCACTTAAACCACTCACTGGAAACTCGATTAACACCAAATCATGACATAAAGTAGAATGGAGACCTGAATAATTGCGTGTGATATAAATGGTTCGTAACCGCATTCGTACCTAGCTAGGCTGTTGTTATTACTACAATAAATAAATCTCAACGCCTCCATCACTCCCACAGTTTTCTCACGGTCGGAGCATCAGGACAAGTGTCTAGACCCCTGGGACTGTGAGTTCCCTGGCTTGCTGGGTCTAGAGTGTTCTGTGCTTCCAAGGACTGTCTGGCAATGACTTGTATTGGCCACCAACTGTAGATGTATATATGGTGCCCTTCTGATGCTAAGACTCCAGACCTTTCTCTTTTTTTTTTTTTTGCTTGCTTTTCCTGATTTTATACCAACTGTGTGGACTAAGATACATTAAAATAAACATCAGAGTAACTCACTTGTGTGTTCCAGGTTTTTGTGGGGCCCTGGATATGAGTTTAAGGCACACGTGAAGGTGAGGTGAAGAGCTTTAGTGGAAAGGGAGGTCCAGCTAGTGACTTGGTTGCAGTGTGGCGCTTCAGGAGTGAGGTCATAGCCATCTCATGGGTAGAGGGAACATCCCGAATGCTCACTGTCTGTACAATGTCTGCCAATTGTACAGAGCTGGGGAGTAGAGCCAGAGGGCGGGCTGTCACTGGCCTGGAAGGAACTTCAAGAATTCAGTTAGTCCCACTCTTTGATTGCGTGTATAGGAAACACAGGTTTGATAGAATTGTGCTCATATGCAGAGGAGATTGGCATGAGCAGTCCCGGCCTCTGAATCATGATCTGAATGGTGTTTTGAATGGTAATGGTGGTAAAGTGGGAATAGCTGAGTTTCTAATCCCATCAGGAGGGCAAAGGTCATACGCATTACCCAGCTCCAGGCTGCTGTTATTCCCCAGCCTTTTGCAGTGGTGCAGTGTGTTGGGCCATGCAGCCATACACATTTATTGACCCATTATTTTGAACTCTACTTGAAGGTCAAGAAAGAATGAGAAAATTCCCATGGTTGAGTTTTGGTGAGCAAGGTAACCCAGAATGATGGCATAAGACCGTGGAAGGTAAGCAGCTCAGGCAAGAGCATGCCCTCTGCTGCCTCCCAGCGGGAGCACATTCTCTACCTTGTCTGTAAGCAGTGGATTCTGGTGTGAAGGCTCTAGGGTTGTAAGAAACAAAAGGGGGTGATGGGAGCTAAGTGCTCAGCATAGTGACTGGACTCCAGAAAACAGCCTGTGACGTAGTTACCACAGTCATCACAGAGGAATATTCGAGAGAGCGTGGAAGGAGATCCTGATTGCTTATCTGGGTCTTGGTCCAGACCTGCACATTAGATCCTGTTGTACATGGCTCCCACCCCAGACACTTGGATTCCCTATGCCCAGGATGGTAGTAGCATCACCTCATAACGAAATGGCAGGAAAGGAAATGGTGGCATACAGAAGGGGCCCGATGTGTGAGGTGGCCAGATTTTATGACAGCCTGCTGTCTTGAGGGCTGATTTGCTGTTTAAGACCAGTATCAGTCCCTCAAGAGGGTGACCCCAAGCTCATCAGACCTCAGTGTGCTCCTGAGTCACTTGGTAACCCGGGATGATGCCAACTGATATCCACATATTTGTGAGGCCTGAGGTTCTGCATTTCCAACTAGGGCCTGGGTAAGGCTGGTGTTTTAGTAGCAGGAGCCTAGAGGGCAGCTGCCTGCAGCCACCTGGTACTTCTACCTGAACACCTGTGGCAGAATTGCGAGTCCCATCTGAGGCTCTGTGGTGACCTGTACTTGACATGGGTATGACACAAAGACTTTGGCCACATTTCCACAGCCAGCCATGGGATACAGGTGAGATTGATTGAGAAAACCAGGACTTGGGCCCCACAAGCTTGTAGCCTAAAAACAATCCACAAAGTTTGTTTTAAAATAAAATGTTCAAATGTTTTCTTTAAATTGGCCTAAATCATGCACAGAGAAGAAAGCTAACAATGGCCCCCAACTCTCCCCGCCTGAGTAATTCCATTGATTGATATATATATAAAATATATATATATATGATATGTACAAACCTAGGCTTATAGCATCCTAGCCATATCTAGACAGAGTAATAAAATTTGAAAGCCTTTCCCCCACCTCAGGTTCTCTTGTCATAAGTACCCACAAAACGAATAATAGAGGGATCCTAAAATAAGGTATTTGCTTATGATTTATTCCAGGAAAAGTGTGGAGTGTACGTTGGACACCGATGTCTATAAAGTGAACAGCACGTGGTCTGACTGCACACACTGTTCTGTATCTTGTTTTCTGGTGAAAGCTGGAGCTCATTTTGTGTCACCATGTACTCCATTTTAATGAGCTCTTTCACTATCTAGCTGTATAAAACTTATTGACTATCACCTATTGATAGGTCCCAAGCCTGGGTCCTGCGTTTTATTATTACCCCAAATGTTTCATCGCACATCCTCATGCATGAATATTGGTGAGTTTTGGAAGTTTGCCCTCGTATTAAATTCCTGGTAGGGAGGGCGTCAAGACAAAGGACAGTCATATTTTTAAAAAATTATTTGGGATTACCTGTTTCATCTCCAGAAGGCTTGTACCAACTATGGTTGAGAGTCAAGCGTTACTCTCTGCTCTTGACTCTAGGGGTTCACAAGAAGAGGAAGGCTAAAGTAAAGATGCTAGAAATGACTTCCCTGTCACCGGCTCCTTTATAAAGGTCTGTGTGGCTCCCCCATCCTGGGGTTGTCTCACTGCCTTGCTAACCTGCCTGTTGCAGTATGATGAGTTTGGTCTAGGATCTGATTACAGCAGACAGGGAATCTCACAAAGGGACTGGACACTGAGACATAGGGCATCCCCTTCTAAGCACTAGATGTCGTTATGTATAATGTGCCTCTGTCTTAGTCCATTTTCTGTTACAATAACAAATACCTGAGCCTAGGTACGTCATAAAGAAAAGAGATTTAGGGGCTGGAGAGATGGCTCAGAGGTTAAGAACACTGACTGCTCTTCCAGAGGTCCTGAGTTCAATTCCTAGCAACCACATGATGGCTCACAACCATCTGTAATGAGATCTGGTGCCCTCTTCTGGCCTGCAGGCATACATGAAGGCAGAACACTGTATACATAATAAATAAATCTTTAAGAGAGAGAGAGAGAGAGAGAGAAAGAGAGAGAGAAAGAGAGAGAGATTTAGTGAGAGCTGTAAGACTGGGTGATCCTATTTGTGTTGTTGCTGATCAGGGCCCCAAAGCCATACCACATCTTGGTAGAAAGGCAAATGGCTGCATAACAGGGCAGGGGTGGATATGTAGTGTGGCCTTACTTTATGGCAACCTGTGGTCTTGACGGCTGACTCACTGACTGGCATTAATCCGTTGATAGAGTGATACCTCCAGAGACATAATTGCCTCCTACAACGCTCTACCATTTAAGGTTCTGCCACCTCTGACCATTCCTGTTCAGGGGCTCTGAACCCTTGGGAGGCACACCTAAACCACACGGAAATTCTTACCATCTGCTCACTGATCACCTGAGCACACTATGTCTGTAGTCTTACAGAGTTATTCTTTCCTTACCCAAAGTATTAAGTTTGGCAAGAGCAGAGACTGGCTCTCGGTCCACAGGGCCAGGAGCCCCACCAACCCACTTTTTGGTCAAAGCAGAAAAAGAACACTCTGCAGATAGTATCAAGCAGATAGCAAGGAAAGTTACATAGGAACCCTCAGGAAATTTTGGTGACCAAGTTGAGAGAGTCTGCTGTTCAAACCAAGATTGTTCCCTCATACCCCCCCTTATCCCAGTTCACTGAGTCTGAGATTACTCTGACTTGGCAAGAGCCAAGCAGGGCTCTACCTCCCCAGTGTCCAGTCAAAGAGCTTTCTTCCCTGGGGAGCTGGTCCTTGGCATTACTGACCCTGCCCTTCCGTCCACTCCCGAGGTCCAGCCCCAGCAGAGTGCAGTGTGAGGTGGGGCTTCCTCTCCTCACTCAGGCCCACTCTTGAGATGGAGGCATGGGAGTTCAGTGCTCTGATTACGGGGTCCTGCTCATCCTTGCCCTGTTTCAACCAGGAAGACAGGGCCTCCCGCTCTTCACAATGCTCAGATCCTTGAAGGAGCGAGCAGTGGGTTCTCACTTTGGTGAGAGAAAAACTGAACTGAGCATGCCCAAGGCATGAAAGTAGGGACTGATGGATTTCTTGCAGAAAGTAAGGCGGTCTTGGGAACTGTTTCCAAAGCAGCACCTTCCCTTGAGGAATGAAGCATTGGAGGATCTTATTCTGGGAGTCTGCACACATTCACATCCAAATCACTTGGGGTGGGGGGGGCACGTTTCTGAGCGTGCTCAGTTAAGGAGCTCACCCTCAGCTTAAAGGTGTTAATATAAGGAGGTAGAACATGATTTTGTTTTGTCATGTTTAGCCCAAGGCCGTAGAGCACTGTTCAAGAGACTACAATGGTGAACATGAACGCCTCTGGATTCCCTCAGTTCCTGTCATGAGGGTTTAGCTGGAAATAAAGGGGCTGTTGCATTGAAGGCGTAATATAGGACTTTGGCCTTCAAGGCACCTGACTCAACACTGCTGAGGAGCTATCTGAGGGAAGCTTGCTGCTTGCTGTTCCTACTCCAAACGCAAGAGCCTTGACTCCAAGAGTGCCAGGGTGAAGAAAAACTGGGCCACGGAGCAAACAGCTCCTCTCCCTAAGGAACTGACTTTCTTCCTCTCAGAGTGAAGAAATTGAAGACCAAAGGCACTGTCAAGGAAAATGAAGGTTATGGCGAAGACATTTGGGAGGAATCCAAGCTGCAAATGAGAGCTCAGGCATCCTGGTTTGTGAAAGAGAACCAGGCATACATACAAGAAGGAGGCTATGGGGTCTGAACCAAGCCATCCGCTGACGGTGGAAACTATCTGCTCAAAGGGGTCAGAAGCTGGACAAGTTCTTTGTAGGGCAGTTTATAACCTGGGACATTGTTGGAGAAGTAGAGGGTTCCTTTGGTAATGAGTAGAGTTTAACAACTGGGTGTGGTAAAGGACCAAAAAGAGTTCTCCCACACCTCTGTCAACACGGGCACCCATGGACACACCTGAGATGTGCCTCCTCCTGAGCCACTGTCAACATGGGCGCCTGTTGACACACCTGAGATGTACCTCTATGAAGAACACTGGAGGCAAAACACTGGTGCTAACTTTCTGTCACTGCGGGAAAACTGGCTTCTTTGGGCCTAGTTCATTGGCTGGATCCATTGTGACTGGTCCAGGCCTCTGCTGAGGTAGAAGAACATCAGAGTGGCACAGCTTATGTGAGAGGGTGACAGGTGTGGGTTTGAGTCCTGGGCACCTGCTGACATATCCCGGCTTGGGTGACTAGCAGCAAAGAGCTGGACCAGGAATACATGGTTAGAAATAGGACTAGAGAGGTTGATTAAGAAAGGGAGAACATTCCTGAGAATGGGCGTGGACAAATGAGCTTAGGCAAAAGCCCCAAAGTGCTGGGTCAAAAGCCACATGACCCTGTCTAGTATCCTCCATCGTCCCTACTTCACCCATGTTTGTATGCTGAAGGCTTCCTTGAGCATGCTCCTCTTGTTGTATGAAACAGGTAAGGAAGGGCTTCCAAGCCAGTCTGCCAGCTGGCTTCTTTTATGTTAATCTTGATGTAGCTTTCTTCCCCTCTACCCTCTTGCTGCAGGAAGCAAAGAAGAAGAAATAAGGGACAGGGGACAAGCTATATTCTTTAAATCCATAGTACCAGTGTGTACTCGAATTTTTCTTTGGACTGCCAGCTCACAAATAATGACACTGAGACTGTTAAGCCCAAATCTGCGAAGTCCCCCCAAAAGCCAACAAGGAAACCGAGTCCCATATAGAAAAACAAAGAGCCTTTGCAAACTTGGTCTCTCCGCATGGCCAATGCATTGGAATAACCGGAGAGCCCCGAGCTCAATTAGAATAGGGTTTTATAGTAGTAAATGTGGGGGTGAGAGGTTTCTGAGGTTTTAAGACCCCTAATTGGCTTACATTTGTCTAGAGGTGTCCTGGTGAATGTGTGCTGGCAGGTGTTCCTATCTACAACGCTTGGAATGCCAGGCGTTTCCTTTGAATAGTCTGTTCTTGGGTGGGGGTCAGGTAACTCAGCTTGTGGTTCCTCCTGCAACCAAGCATTGCCTCGGGGTAAACAATTGAGACTCCAGCCTCCATTGAAATTCATCAATGGCCAGAGTCCCAGGTGATAATGGTTGGAAGTAAAGAACTTTCTTTGGGTGACCATACTTAGCTTATCATGGCTGTCCCCCACAGAGACTTTTTATTAATTATGAAAGCCTGGCCTTTAGCTTAGGCTTGTTCCTAGCTAGTTCTTATAATTTAAATTAATCCATTTATATTAATCTATGTACTATCACATGGTGTTACCTCTCTTCCATCTTGCACCTCCTATTATCTCTCCATGTCTCCTAGAATCTCCTGTGCACCTGGATTCTCCTCATCTTCCTTTCGCTCCCTGGAAATCCTGCCTACACCTCCTTCCTAGCTATTGGCCCTTAAGCTTTTTATTACAACAATCATAGCAATACATCTTCACACAGTGTACAAATACTCCACAACACCAGTGACCTCTGTCCAGAAATCAGGCCTCACTTTCTAATAGTCCAGTGTGTGCTAATCTATTGATGATAAGCATTCTTATGGTCCAATCACCCTCCCAAAAGCATCATAACTGGGAACCAAGGCTTCAACACATGAGCCTTGGGGAGTGGGGAATGGTGATACTTTATATTCAGATTACAGTGTTAAGTATTTTTCTTAACCGACAAACCTCTCTGCCGATGCAATAATTCCAATCAGACCAAATTAGACTAAATTAAAAGATGTTCAGGTTTAATGGCTGCCAGCACCCCCGGGTGGCCCTCAAGAAAACATAGTGGGGGGAAAAGGAGAACTGGAATGACCACGAGAAACCAGGAGACCATGTGTTCATTCTCTGGGGGGCAGTTTAAATAGCCTGTGGGAGCAGTCTTGACCCTCCCTGGGGAGGAGTCACCATTTGGTGGGCTTTCTCAGAGGTGGAGTTTGTACTGAGGCAACTCCCAGCTTTGAAATGGAACTTTCAGCCCAACATTCTAAAAATGGACTCCAGGATGCCAGTGAAGCCCCCAACTAAACAATTCAGACTCTTTGTATAAAGGGGAGCCAGGAACTGAGGTGACACTTTCAACCAAACAAGTAGACAAAAAACAGACCCATCAAAATAATTCAGCCAATCACTAAGCAAATAAATATGAAAATAATGACCAAAAGCCCTAAGTGGTAAGAGAGTAGACTCTCTATTCACAGTTGCTATAATTTACAAAGTAAAATCTAGTATTCACACACAAAATTGTGAGACATGAAAAGAAAATGAAAAATACAACCCATGCACTTTGGAAATAAAGCTGATACTGTGTATAACAGTTTCTTCTTACCCATGGGAAGTATTGCCCCAGGACCCCCTAGTGGACACTAGGAGACATTACCAGACTAATGTTTACTATGCTATTCTCCCCTGTAAATATATACTCATAACAAAGACTATTATAAACTATATACAGTATGACATTAATAATAATGTAATTGAACAATATTAATAATTATGGTAGCAAAAGTTGCACGAATTTAGACCCTGTCTCAAAATATTGTACCATATTCATCTTTCCTTAATGGTGTGTGATGACCATGCCTGCATGGTCAGACACAGTAAATGACTGTGAAGCAGAATTGGGCCACCATGTAAGGGTACATAAAATAAGTACTGTGACACTGAGATGGGTGAACCAATAACGAAGATGACTTCAAGTGACTTGCAGGTGGGTGGATATGCTAGACAAAAGACAGACTCATATCCCAGAAGAGACGGAGCCAGACACTGTTGAAATTCATTACACAGCTCAGAGTGGCACCTAACTAAAAATGTATTATGAGTTTTTCATTTCTGGAATTTTTTATTTAACATTTCCTCTTGACAACAAGTAACTTAAATAACATAAAGGGAAATTTTGGACAAAGGCTACCCATTCTATATCCAAGAGAACACACACAGAGGTCTTCTAAGCAGCCGTCATGAAGATGTCACAGAACTAAAGTTAAACATAATTGAGAAAGGAAGGCATTACAATACAGCATTAAGTAAAGACTATAAATACAAAGACTGAAGTTATGAGTCAGATCCAAATAGATATAGAAACATAATTTTAATAAAATATTTTCCCAGCTTTCCAATCAATAAATTTCAAACCTTTGGTAAGCGGAACAAACTAATTATGATAAACCCAAAGAGATCCCCAAATGACAGAGCACTCTGAAATGCAGATCAACAAGAACATGGGGGGAAACGCTAAAATCTGTAGATAAGAAGAATTCCTGATCATCAGGTGGTATTTTGCTTTAGTTGTTACCAACACAGCCTAAAGCAGTGGTTCTCAACCTTCCTAAGGTTGCAACCCTTTAATACAGTTCATCATGTTATGGTGACCCCCAACCATAAAATTATTCTCATTGCTATTTTATAACTGTAATTTTGCTACTGTCGTGAATCATAATGTAAATATCTGATATGCAGGCTATCTGATATGCGACCACCAAGGGGTTGCAACCCACAGGTTGAGAACCACTGGCCTACACTAACCTGAGAAAGGCATCTACTGAGGACTGCCCAGATCAGGAAGACTGTTTGAACTGTTAATTGGTGTAGGAAGGCCCAGCCTACTGCAGGTGGTACTATTTCCTAGGCAGGAAGGTCTGTGCTTCTTCTAACCCAGCATGACCTATGTGAGTGATCCTAGTTTCTGCTGTGCTTCCTTAGGTAAGTGCCTTGTAGAGAGGTGATGCTGTGTGGAAGAGCAAGCAGGCTGGCCTTCGGGTTCCTGCTGGATTTCCTGTTCTGACTTCCCTCAATGACATAACCTGTTTTCTGGGAATGGAAACAAACCCTTTCATCCCGTAAGTTGCCTTTGGTCAGAGAGCTTTTAGCACAGCAACTGAAAGGAAACCAGACTGTAATGGTAAAAGTAAAATGCTGCAGATCCGCAAGTGGCTGCAGCAGGCAGCAGGCCATGAGACCATGCTGCAGGTCCTCAAAGTGGCAGCGGGCAGCAGGTCCCAAGACCATACCACAGGTCCCTGAAGTAGCTGCAGGCAGCAGGTCCTGAGACCACACTGCAGGTCCTGAGAGCAGCCAGTCCCAGGCAGGGATGGCGCAGATCCCCAAGTGGCTGCAGGGAGCCATGAGGTGGGCAAGAGACAGAGACATGGATAGGCACACCTAGCAGAGTGAGGTTGGATATTTATTTAGTGGGTTATTTAGGGGGAAAGGGAGAAGAGGAGAGAGAGAGAAAAACAGAAGGGAAAAGGGAGAAGTGGGGAGAAGGGAGAGACAGAAGCTGCCTCTTTGAAAGGGAGACAGAAAGAGGAAGGACTCAGGCTGGAAGCTGAAGATCAGCTTGCCTCGGCAGAGGGGGGTGGCTTATCTCTTAAAGGGACAGAGCCAACCATTACATTTCCATCTCTTTTTTATAATAAAAAGGTGGGAGATTAGGCACCACAGGTTAAAGGAATTGGAGCAGCAGATTCTCAAGACTACTTCCTGCTTATTTGTGGGATCATCTTTGTGGGGGAACCTGAGAAGGCTGGGTGCTGGTCACATTCTGGCATAGCTGGTTTCTTTGCTTCTGTCCAGTGTTTGTGGTATGAAAATGTCTGGTTCTCTTACACCTGTTCAAGGTATTGGCAGAACAGAGGACAGTTAAGTTAAGGAAAAATAACTTTTAGGACTAGGGAATTGAGAGGGGTGTATCTGACTTGTTTAAGGTGCATCCTTCAATTTGGCTCCCTGGAACTCACAAGAATTTTTTGGGTCTGTGATAACATAAGTTTTAAAAAGAAGAATGACTGTGACAGATATTTTTGCACAATGAAAAGTATTTTTAAGACTATGGAAGGCAGCTTGAGAGAGAAATTTGGTAACTTGTATTTGTCCTCACACCATTATAACTTATAGGTATACATCTTAGTAAGTTGTATTTGGATTTTACTGAAATTTGTTTGGTGAGGTTGTTCTTTTAAACTGACAAAACTTCTCAGCTGTCAAACTGCATCAGAGATCTTTGAGAAGGATAAAATTTTACTTGAGTTATTGATTAAAAAATGACAGAGAACTTACTTGAGTTCTCTGTACTTAGAGCTACTCCTCAGGGTCCTCCATGATCACTGAAGGTCACATTTGCCTTTTGCTGTTTAGTGCAGAGCCTACCAGGCTCTGGAAGTTCCTGTGGGCTAAGAAATCTGTAGGAAGACAAGCCTACCCAGATCTGAGCAGCTAGGGTGTTGATTCCAGTGATTCTATCCACATCTGGAGATCTTCAGTTTAGATGAAAGGCAGTTTTACCTAGTGGTCAGCACTTGAAGGTTGAAGTAAATTGTGGATGGATGTTTTGTGCCCATTTAACTTCTGTCTTTTTTGGAGGAAGTAGAGTGCTGCTGCTAGGAGCCAACCTCTCTTTTTGTTATGAAAAAGTCTTCTAATAATTAAATATTTAAATGCCATATTCCCCAGATCTCTGAGCAGTTGAGGGCTGTTTATCAGGTACAGTTACAGTATAGTATCTCCCTAGAGAGCTAGGTCCAAGCTTGACTGTACTGGCTCTCACTTTAACAGGTAAAGCAGGGTTGGATTAAATATATAGTATTTTTTAAGAGACTTAAAAGTACATACCAGTTTAAGACATGAGACTTATTACTTTGTAGTTTGGAATTAGATACAATGAACAGACAATTATAACATTTAACAGTAAACATAGGTGCATTTAAGTTACACGTATGAACACACACACACACAGAGTGAACAGGAATTAGGTGAAGTGAATGCTCTCGGTAGGCCCTACCAAAGGCATGTCATTGTGCAAAACACACATAACAGAGTCAGCAAGAGGAATTTAGAGACAAAAACATAAGTAAATCGGGGACCAGGCAGGGTATACCTCATTAAAGGTGGCAGGACTTGGTCACCTGACTTGGCTCTCAGTTAAGATGGCGGTAAGGTCACCTGACCTCAGTCAAAATGGTGGTAAGGTCACCTATGTAACAGAGTTAACACCAGGGAACCAGGCAGGGAATACCTCATTAAAGATGGCAGAACTTGGTCATCTGACCTGGCTCTCAGTTAAGATGGCAGTGAAGTCCCCTGACCTCAGTTAGGATGGTGGTAAGGTCACCTGACCGCAGTCAAAATGGCAGCAGCCACGTGTTGTATGGAAGAGCCACTCAGTTAAGATGGCGGTGAAGTCACCTGGCCTCAGTTAAGATGGTGGTAAGGTTTCCTGACCTCAGTCAAAATGACAACGGTCACATATTGTATAGAAAAGCCACACTTTTTGAGCTGCAGGGATTTTAAGTTTAATAATAAAAGAGACGTAGAAGAGTGATCCACCTTGTCACTGAGCCACCATGCCACAAGCCGCAGAGGGGAGCAAAAGGCTAGAATTGAAAACAGCTGCCTCATGGATCCAACCAATCTTGTTGGCAGCAGTAGCGGTGGCAGGGACAGTTTGAGGAAAGGCCTTCTATTTGCCTGTGCGCTGACAGTAGTTAGAAAGCTCCCATAAAAGTGGAGCCAGTGGGATACCTGCGGAGTGAGGGTAGGAGCTGAAGAAGTAGGGCATTAATGCCTGAAGTTTTAGGGCCTCTAAAAGGCATCCATCCCAGGGGCAGGCTGGATTGACAGACATGGATGGCTTGCTACCCATAGCTGAAACCTTGAAAACTTGTGAAAACAGTGACACAAGGCCTACAGGGAGATGTCTCCCATCTTCCTTCTATAGGCGGGGTGAAAATTGGCAGCAAACACCACAGGGCTTGTAGGAGAGCATCCTCTGCCTACAGGCAGGGTGCTAAAGTCTGATTGGATCCAGTTCGGGTGACTTGGAAACCAGAGAGGCCAGAGGCTGCTCTGAGCAGCTTTTCACAGTGGTGGGGGGGGGGGTGGAGAAAAGAAAAGAAAAAGAAAAAAGAGAAAGAAAAGTCTGAGGGACCCTGGGCCCCCAGTCATGGGAGGACTGACTCTGGGTCATCCAAACATGCTTTTAACTAAAGGAAGCAATAGAGAGATGAATGTCAGTCAAGGGCTTAATCATAGCCATAAAGACTGTGGTTTGGGGTTGTTCCCCCATTTCTAGGAACACCAGAAGATTTCCGGGAGGTCAACAGTCAACTCTTTGGGTTCAGAGAAACAGTTAAGCAGACCAGAATGGGGGAAACTCACCAACTGAAGCCAGTAGTGTGCATAGAAATTTAGCTCAGGCAGATGGAATGGAGAGCTGTTGTAAAGAAACCTGGTTCTCGAACCCAGGGTTCCATGCATTCTCAGTCGGCCCACCCATGGGCCAGAGTGAATGTGGAGAGCCTGGCCGAGTCACGGCACCAACGTAATAGAAAAAATAAAATGCTGCAAGCCATGCCCACTCCCTCCCCCATCCACTGAGACAAGCTGATTTTCAGCTTCCAGCCTGAGTCCTTCCTCCTTCCATCCCCCAGGCAGCTTCTGTCTCTCCCTTCTCCCCATTTCTCCCCTTCCCACCTTCTGTTTCTTTCTCTCTTTTTCTCTCTCTGCCTCTCTTTCTGCTCTTCTCTTCTTCTCCCCTTTCCCCTCCATAACCCACTAAATAAATATCCAACCTCACTATGCATGGCGTGCCTATCCATCTCTCTGCCTCTTGCCCACCACGATGCTCCCTGCCCGGGACCAGCCACCTTCAGAGACTTGCAGTGTGGCCTCATGGCATGCCCATCCATCTGTCTCTCCTCGTGGGACTGGCCGCCCCGTTGAGGTCTCTCACCCACCACTTAGCTGGGACTCGCTGCCCCTTGTGGCCCACTGCAGCCACTCGGGGAACTGCACTGTCCCTGCCTGGGACTGCCTGCTCTTGGGACCCACTGCCCACTGCAGCTACTTAGAGACCTGCAGCATTTTACTTAAACCATAACACAGACTACTGAAGAGCCCCCGAAAGGTGAAGACTTGATTTTCCAGAAGAGCCACAGAAGAAGGATAGCAGGCAATTGGATAGCCTAGCGAAATTCTTAAAGAAAAAACAAAACAATACAAAAAGACTAGTGAACAAGAGTCTTTCATCCAACAAAGCTATGTCTCAAAAATTAAAGCAAAATACTTTCTCATAGAAACAAAGCAAAGGCAGTTTTCTGTTGGCAAGCTGCCTTACAAGAAACACCACTTTAGAGTGACAGCAGCTAATCTTAGATGGTAGCTTCAATTCAAAAGGGAAAAAATATCAAGGATAGCCCAAATATACAAGTTTTACTGCTTTATCAAGAAATCTGCTCTGGTAAAAAAGAGTCTCCAGAACATATTTTAACCCCACCCATTTTTAAGCATATCTTACAGGTCATTCCTACTGTCTGGGCCAAAACCAACTCACAAAGGACCCTCCAGACAACACCAACATCTTCGCCAGCTCCCAGGACTTCACCATTGGTACCAACTCTCCTGGCTCAAGAACACCTACCAACTAAAATCTGTTTTTAAAAGGATATATCTGCTCCCATGTCTCATTTATACACATAAGCCTCACCTGTACAACCAGGGCAATCCTCTGTTCCATTATTTCTGGCAGTTAATGACCCTTCCCATGGCTAGCCCCATTCATAGGGCTAATAATAACAATATATTTTTTCTCCTAGCCATCTGCCTTCTCATCTCCCTCAAGAAACAGCTGCCTGAGGGCTCCAGGATGACAGTAAACTGGATGTTGCTCTAGCCACACCTCTCACTGAGTGTGAGCCCATCAACTCCCAGCTCTCCCTTCTCCCACGTCTCCACGTGCCCACAGGAAGTAACCAGATTTGAGCTGGTGCCCCTTTATTCAAAGAGAGTCTGAAATGTTTGGTGAAAAGCATCACCTCAGTTCCCTAACACCCCTTTATCCAAGGAGTCTAAAATGTTTGGTTGAGGGGCTTTATCTCAGCTTGCTGGCACCCCTTCATCCAAAGAGTCTGAAATGTTTGGTCAAGAGTTTTACCCCAGCCCCTTGGCATCCATATATAAAAAGAGTCTAACAAATGTTTAGGTAAATACATCACCTCAGCCCCTAACATCCTTATATTATCCAAAAATGCCTGGAATGTTTAACTGGAGGCTTCACCCCAGCTCCTGGCATAAGCTCCCTCTCCTGGGAGTTGCCTCAGTCCAAACTCCACCTCCAAGAAAGCCTGCCAAATGGTAACCCTCCCCAGGGAGGGTCAAGAAAGCCCACCAAATGGTGACCCCTCCCCAGGGAAGGTCTAGACCCCTCCCATGGGCTATTTAATTTGCCCCCCCCCAGAGAATGAACACATGGTCTCCCAGTTTTCCATGGTCTTTTGGTTCTCTGTTCCCCTCTCAGTGTTTTCCTGGGGGGCCACTGGGAGTGTTGCCATCCATTAAACCTTGGCATCTTCTAATTCTGTCTGATTTGGTTTGATTGGGATTATTGTGTCAGCGGAGAAGTTTGTCAGCTACGGAAAAATACTTAATAACTAGCAAGCTGCCCCTAAAATTGTAAGGAATGACAAAGGCTACAGGATAACCTAATGAAAACAATCTCCAAAAAGAACAAAGTACTAAGTGTAATTAATCAGCCTTAGATAAGGCTGCACTTCCGGGTTCTAAAGGCAGGCGCGTGAAGACAGGCCCTCAGGCACAAAGGGTCCCACGTGACCCATGAGCGCACATGCATGGTTACATCCACGTATGACTCAGCTAAACCCTTTCATGCATGCGTGAGTGGCCCGTCATCTGCATCATCAGTGTGACAGTCATGCCAACCCCCTGTGCGCATGTGCAAGGCAGCTTTTAAAAACTGGACTGCCATCTTTCGCTTTCTCTCTCTGCACATCGATCACCAGGCCTGTACGCACCCTCCACTAATAAACTCCTAAGCGGGTTTGTTGGTGTTCCATGTCTCCTTCTCACTCGTGCAAGGTAATTTAAGTGGTGCTGAGACTTGAGAGGCTCTCCTGCCCCAGGCCCCTCTCCCCCACAGGGTCGGGATCCAGAACCGGGGATTTTCTCCAAAACAACGGAATGTTCCATATACCTGAGCACAATTTCTCTGAACAACACTGGCTTCAATTGGTGAGTTTCCCCATTCTGGCCAGCTTAACCATTTCTCCAAACTCGAGGAACTGACCGTTGAGCTCCAGCAACCCTGTGGTGTTCCTAGAAATGGGGGGGACTACCCCCCCAACCACGGTCTTCAAGGCTACGGTTGTTCCCTTCACTGGCATTCATCTGTGGATTGCTTCCCTCAGTTGAGATTTGTTTCGAATGGCCTGGGGCCAATCCACCCATGACTGAGGGCCCAAGGTCCCTCAGATCCTTCTTCCTCTTTTTTTCTTTCCTTTTTTTTTCTCTGGCCTCTGGCCTCTCTGGCTTCTGAGTCACCCCAACCAGATCCAGCCAGGCCATAGCACCCCACCTGGGGTCAGGGAACGCCCTTCCACGGGTCCTGGTGGTGTTCGTGCCGATTTGCACCCTGCCTATAGGGGGAGACGTCCCGATTATAGGCCTTGTGGTGTTGCTGTTTCACGGGTTTTCACGGTCTCAACTATGGGAAGCAAGCCATCCAAACCCATCAATCCAGCCTCCCCCTGGGATGCCTTTTAGAGGCCCTAAAACCCCAGGCCTTAATGCCCTACCTACAGATTCCCACACTTGTCCACCTTTGTTCAAAAAAATGGCCTCGTTACAATTTAGATGGAAATTTAAAGTGGCTGCCTAATGGCACCTTTGATCCCGATATTTTACAGGAGCTTTCTAACTACTGTCAGCACACAGGCAAATGGAAGGAGTTTCCTTACATACAAGCCTTTTACTATTTAAGCTCTAAACCTAAGCCCTCTGTCCTTGCAAGCTGTTCGCCTGCTCACATGTTCCTGGCTATGCCATCAGTACCGGAAGAACCCTCTGCTTCTTCTCTGGACCCAGCTAATGAACCCCCGCCTTTTCTACCTCAGCAGGCAGCTAACCCCACCCCCCAGTTTCTACTCCTGTCCCTTCAGCCCCTGCCATCACTCCTTCAACCCCAGTTCCTACTCTTTTCCCTTCAGCTCCCACTCCTGTTTCTACGCTGGTTCCTTTACCCACTGCTCCCGACCACGCTAAGGAATCCACATCTTCCCAACCTCAACAGGCAGATAGTTCTGCTCCTATACCTCCTGCCACCTTGCCACCTCCCTCTGCTTGCTCTTCAGCTCCCCCCCACTACCTGCTCCAGTAGCCCCATTGAATCATTCTTCCTCTCCAGGGCCTGGTCGCAGCAGCTGCCCTGCTCTGGCACTGACCTTTACCCCTCCTCTCACATGCTCACGTGCTGCTATGGAACCTAACCCTAACCAAGCCAAGCCGGCTACAGTTCTCCCATTGCAAGAGCTGGCTGGTGTAGATGGATTGATTAGGGTACATGTTCCTTTTTCACTCTCAGAACTTTCCCATATAGAAAAAATATTGGGCTCCTATATGTCTAATTCTACCACTTTCATAAAACAATTCCAATATCTTATCCAATCTTATAATCTCACCTTTCATAACATCTATATGATCTTATCTAATAACCTACTTCCTGAAGAGGGCAGGCGAGTTTGGGAACAGGCCAGACTACATGCAGATGAGATTCACCAAACTCTTGCCTCCCACCCTCCCAGAGCAGAGGCAGTCCCAGAGCAAGAGCCACACTGGGATTATAATACTCTGGGTGGGATTTTAGCTAGGGACCAGTTTTTGACTTGCATCTTGGCGGGTTTCCGCAAGGCTGCTCTCAAGCCAGTAAACTATACTAAGCTCTCAAGATCATTCAAGATATGAAGGAAAATCCTTCCACATTTTTGGAACACCTCACAAAAGCTCTGTTACAGCATACTAACTTAGATCCAGAAACCACGGAAGGTAGACAGTTACTAATGACTCATTTTTTAAATCAGTGCTACTCTGACATTAGGGCTAAACTTAAACATTTGGAGAAAGGCCCCTTGACCCCATAGGCAGAAGTCTTAGAGTTGGCTTTTAAGGTGTACCATGAGAGAAATGACAAAGCCCAAAATCACTGTCACGTACTAACCACGGCCTCCCGACTGGCCGAGGTGACAGACCGCCTGATCCGTGTTGTCCGTGCTGCTCCCTTGCCCTTCCCCCCGGGGCTCGAGAACCACCAGGCCCATGTTTCAAATGTGGTAGAACTGGTCACTGGGCCCGAGCATGCCCTAATCCTCATCTTGGTCCCACAAGACCTTGTCCAAGATGCCATAGGGAAGAACATTGGGCAGTAGATTGTCCTCGTTCACATAGTGGCATGGAGACATCAAACCCAGAAACTTCCCAAGTTGACCTTCTAGGTCTGGCCACAGACAAGTGAGGCTGCCCAGGCTCCATTGACCCAACCACAACCGTCATCTGTAACAGGGAGCCACAGGTAAACATCATGGTATTAGGATGGTCCATCTCCTTTCTCTTGGACACCGGAGTCACATACTCAATACTAATTTCTCCTTCTAGTTTCCCTATTGTCGGGGTAGGGGGACAGCCTTATCTATCTCAGCAAACCCCACCCCTTAACTGTGTTTTTAGGGGTATTTATATCTCACTCATTTATTTTTAGTCATGCCAACCTGCCCAGTACCTCTCATGGGAAGGGATTTTTTTAGCAAAAGTAGGAGCTTCCATTTCATTTGCTCCTCCTATTCACCTTACCTCAGACTCACCAGCAGCTCCACTCCTTCTTCTCCTAGCCTACCAACCTCCCAACTTCAATGTGTCTTTTCCTCTACCAGCCTCCCAGGTAGACCCCCAAGTCTGGGACACCCAAAACCCCTCTGTTGCTAAACACCATTCCCCCATTGGTATCCAATTACAAGATCCTAATAAGTATATCACCCAAGCTCAGTACCCCCTCTCTCTACAGAGCCTTAGGGGACTTAATCCTATTATCTCTGACCTTTTAAGAAAAAAACCTACTTCTCCCACCTCTTCCCACTTTAACACTCCTATACTTGCTGTTAAAAAACCTAATGGAACCTATCACCTGGTTCAAGACCTCCAGCTCATTAACTCGGCAGTGGTCCCCCTTCATCCTGTAGTTCCTAACCCTTACACACTTCTTTCCACCATTCCTCCAGGAACCTCCCACTTCTCAGTTCTAGACCTCAAGGATGCTTTTTTCTCTATTCCTCTCAGCTCTCAATCTCAAAGCATTTTTGCCTTCACCTGGACTGATCCTGACACCCACCTCTCCACACAGCTCACCTGGACTGTCCTTCCCCAGGGATTCTGGGACAACCTACACCTGTTTGGCCAGGCTTTAGCCTCTGACCTGCTCTCACTGTCTCTCCCTAAATCTAAACTCATACAGTATGTGGATGACATTTTACTTTGCAGCCCATCATTGGAGATCAGCAAAACTGATACCTCCGCTCTTTTAAATTTCCTGTCCAAAAGGGGCTATAGAGTCTCACCTTCTAAGGCCCAACTGTCTACCCCTTAGTTCATTTATTTGGGATTAGCTATAACCCCAACTCAAAAGGCTATTACCCTAGATAGAAAGAAACTAATTCAGTCCCTTGCAGTTCCTTCCACAAAAGAAGAGGTTTTATCATTCCTAGGAATAGCTGGCTTTCTGCATTCCTGGATCCCCTCTTTTTCTCTCCTCACCCGCCCCTTATATGAGGCAGCTTTTGGCTCCCTGCATGAGCCCCTTCTCCATCCCATTACTAAACCCTTCCAGAGACTCCAGCAAGCCCTTATCCAGGCCCCAGCTCTTCATCTCCCAGATTTAACTCATCCTTTTTACCTCTATGTAACAGAGAAGGAGGGATATGCCCTTGGGGTCCTAGGACATCAACTGGGACCTTCTTTTGCACCTGTAGCATACCTATCAAAGAAGATGGACCTCACCACTCAGGGCTGGGCACCCTGCATACGTGCTTTAGCAGCTGCTGAGCTTCTTATTCGTGAGACAAAAAACCTAACTTTTGGGTCACCCACCACTGTCTTCTCCCACCACAATCTGTCCCACCTCTTAACTTACAAAGGCTTACAAACCTTACCCCCTTCCTGAGTTTTTTCCCTCCAGGTGGCACTGGTAGAAAATGCCACACTCACTTTCCAATGCTGAGTTGATAGCTCTTACCCATGCCTTCCAGTTAGCAAAAGGACACTCTTTAAATGTTTACACAGACTCCAAATATGCCTTTCATATCCTCCTGTCCCACGCAGCTATCTGGAAGGAGCGTGGGCTTCTTACAATGAAAGGAGGATCCATAACTCAGGTTATATTATGGACCTGTTAAAAGCCTCCCATCTCCCCAAAGCTATAGGAATTATTCACTATCGGTCTCATCAGACCGACAGTTCCATTATTTCCAAGGGAAATAACCAGGCTGACCAAGCAACTAGAACAGCAGCATTCCAGAGCCCAAACCTACCTCAATCACCTCAGGGGGTTCATACAGTACAGCCCGCATTCTCACAGACACCCCCTGACACCCAGAAAATTCTGTCCTACCCACATCAGCTCTTTCATCCTAATAGCAAAGCTCTGTTTTATTTTGTTAGGGCTCACCTCCAACCCAGCCCTGAGGACTTAGAGTTCTTAAAAACTGTCACTGCCTTTTGTCAAATCTGTCAAAAGTCAGATCCCAGGACCAAATACTGTAGTTTCCCTTTTCCCACCCACCAGGTAGGGGCTCCCTTCCAGGAATGGACTGGCAGCTGAATTTTACTCATATGCCCAGGGTCAGAAGAGTTAAATATCTCCTGGTCTTGGTGGACACAATGCCTGGGTGGATTGAAGCGTTTCCCACCACTAATAAGAGGGCCCAGACAGTTTCTGATGTTCTTCTCCGAGAAATCATCCCCCGGTTTGGAATCCCAACCTCTCTTCAGTCGGACAATGGCCCAGAGTTCACTTCCCAGATTTCCCAAAATTTGTCCAAAGCTCTTAACATCCCCTGGCATTTTCACATCCCATACCACCCTCCGTCTTCAGGGAAGGTAGAATGAACTAATAGCTCTTTTAAAATGTTCTTGTTAAGATGTCACAGGAGCTTCACCTCGACTGGGTAAAACTTCTGCCTCTGGCCCTTCTTAGGCTTAGGGCTCTCCCCAAAAGCCCCCTTTTCATCTCACCCTTTGAACTCATGTATGGGTGGCCAGTTTTAACCCCTGGCCTCTCACCTAAAACCTCTCCCCTTCCTGATCACATGCTTACTCCACTGTTATCCCATCTATGCTCCCTATTATAGGATTTAACCAACTACTCATTACCTCAACCATGTGTTAATTCATGCCCAGCGCTGATTAAAATAGGGGATCAGGTATTATTCTCTCCCCTAGATCAATGCCCCTCACCCCTTTCCCCTAATGGCAGGGCCCCTTTAAAGTAATTCTTGTAACTCCCACAGCTGCCAAGCTCAAGGGACTTCCTCATTGGATTCACCTGTTGCATCTTAAACCTTTTACTCTTCCAGCTCAAGATACTCCCTCATATAAAGTAACTCAAACAGGGCCCTGTTCCCTTAAGTCCCAGAGGACACCAAGATCAGCCACTCTCTCTCCAGTTCCAGAAAAATAAAAGCCTCATCCTTACTCAACTCTCCTGTGTCCAAAACTCCATATACTCTCCCTCTTCCTCCTATCTGCCTTACCAACTTCTCCACATCTCCAATGTCATGCTGAAATTTCCAGTTAACCACTCAGCTGTTATTACAGGGACCATCATTAAATAAAGAGCCGGAGGTACAAGGACTGTCAAAAACCCAGGTGGTAAAAACAATAATGAGTTTGTAGCCCCAAACTCCAAAAAACTCACAAAACAGACTTTAACATAACAGGTTTATCACTGACTGCAGCAGTGTTTCCTGGATGTTAAGGTAATACCATGATGCAAAAGGAAAACCAGTGCCTTAGGATTTACTTCAGGTAAAACATTAAAGGGTCTAATAATTATCCTTTTCAATAATTTTCTTCTTCTTCCCCCTCCCACAATCTTCCATTCGTTGTAATCATAAACTTTTAATATGTCTAAAATTTATTTCTTTTCAAACATTTTTTTCATAAGCTCCAGAGAGTCAATTGGACCTACCTAAATGGACCAGACTCACCCAGAATAAGTGTCATTTAATTCTTCCCTTATCATTCCTGGTCTTGGGAACCCCTGTGAAATTCCCTCCTCCACCCCTCCCAAAAGAACCCCCCTCTATCTTACATCTTGGGACTCTCCTCTCTTAATCACCAGGATCTGAAATTTTTTCCAGACATAATTTTCTGCCTTTCCAGCATCTTGCGAGGTCCAAGCTGTCAGCCAGCCCCTTCCTCAGAGCCCGGAAAATACAACAGCAATCAGCCACCCCAGAACATGGTCAAGCATCTCAACTCTTCGACACCCACAAAGTCAGCATGAAGCAGTCACAAGAGACCTTACGGCGCCCCATTCCCATCCATTAAGACCCTTCAAACCCCCCAATTTTTTTAAATAAACAAAAGGATGGAATGTAATTATTCAGCCATAGATAAGGCTGCACTTCTGGGTTCTAAAAGCAGACACGAGTGGACAGGCCCTCAGGCACAAAGGGCCCCATGTGACCCATGAGCATGCATGCGTGGTTACATTCACATATGACTCAGCTAAACCCTTGCGCACATGTGTGAATTGCCCGTCATCTGGGCCCTGCGTGACCCATGTGCATTTATGTGTGTTTACATCCACGTATGACTCAGCTAAACCCTTGAGCGCATGCATGAGTGGCCTGTCATCTGCGTTATCAGTGTGACATAGTCATGCCAACCCCCTGTGCGCATGTGCAAGGCAGCTTTTAAAAGCTCTCTCTCTCTCTCTCTGCACATCGATCACCAGGCCTGCACCCTCCTCTAATAAACTCCTAAGTGAGTTCGTTGGTGTTCCATGTCTCCTTCTCACTCGCACCAGGTAATTTCACTAAGTTTCAAGCTTCCTGATTTCAAAAGTCACTCCAAAGTAAGTGAGGGGCTGGTGGGTCAGACAAAGGTCAATATACTGGGAAGATTCCCACATGTCAGTGTTGGTCTGGTGGTCCACGCCAGTGTGGTCTACAGAGCTGTCTTCCAGAACAGCCAGGGCTACACAGAGAAACCTTGTATCAAAAAAAAAAACAAAAACAAAAACAAAAACAAAATATGGTGCCCCTGAGTGTGGGTTTCTGCATACCTGTGTGGTGCCCACGGAGGACAGGAGAGGGTGTTGGGTCCCCTGGAGCTGGAGCCACTTGACATGGGTGCTGGGAACCAAACTCGGATCCTCTTTAAGAACAGCAAGTGATCTCAACTACTGAGCCATCTCTCCGGCTCTCAGTTTGATTAATTTTTATTTTTAAAGGGACGATAATCTTCTTCATTATGAAAGAGCAGTAGAAAGACAGAACCGCAGAGATGAACAGCTAGCACTTTTTTTTTTTTTTCCAGCAGAATCTCGGATCTTGGGTCTCCCTAGGGGACGAGATTTTGTGACATTTTCTTCCCACCCTGAGCACTTCTGAGAAATACTTCAGCCTTAGGAATTCACAGCAGGACAGTTTTGATTAGAAACTGCCCTTTTAGTCACTGCATTCCGCTCTGCTTGGGCCTCCTGGAGCGACTGTCTCCAGAAGGGCAAACATTGCCTACTACAGCTGTGCAAGGCATATGTCCTGGTAGCCTTGAGATTCTGTTTACCTCTTTTTCTTTTCGGGACTTAATTCTTTGCTTAATTTTTCTGCCTTTAGCATAGCTTTTCCACAGCCTTATCTGCTGTTCATGGACCAGAAAATACCTAAAGGAGATATCAGAAGAATATCTGTTATCTGATATCTAGTTTGGGCAAACTACAGTTAGGGTTTTTGTTTGTTTGTTTATTTTTTCCCATTTTCCTATTGGCTGGTCCTCATGTGAGGGCTTTGATCCCATTCACCACCACCCCACCACCCAACCCTCATGTTTCGTTTTGGTTTTGATCTTGCTTTGTTTTCTGTTTTTATTACAGATTTGGGGTAGTTTTAAAGTAGACAAATCTGTCTGTGATAGGGCTTCATACAGGACTTTCTGTTGAAGACAGAAATTCAAGGGTTTTCTTTTGTTTGTAAGCAGGGGGCGGTAAGTCTGGTTTCTTGAAAGTTTGATAGGATCGGTGTTGAGGAGTCATCAAGCAGGGGCTGGTATCCCCACCCCTCCCTCAAATCCTTGCCTCATTGTCTGTGTCTTGTGTAAGCTTTGGAGTTCTTAACGTATCTGGTAACCTTGTGTGTTTTAGAGGAAGTACTCGACCTTGTCTGTATTCAAGTTTGTTTCTGTGGAGCACTGTAGGCACCTCTAAGAGTCACCCTAGTTTCTTGTGTCAATTTTATTGCTTCTAATTGTGCACATCTGTGCTTTCTCATTTTTAACTTTTCTCCAGACTAGGCCTGGTAGTGCTTTAATTCTCTCATCTGATATAAAAATGTTATTTTTTATCATTTCTGCATTTTTATCATTTGTATTTTCCTGTTTTCCTCCAGTTTATGATAATTTTTTGCTGACTGGTCCTCTGATCTGTAGTATTTTTTGCTTTATATTAGATATTCAATGATATAATGAGCATCATGAATATATCATGATATAGTCATTATATTAAGAATTTCTTGTTTAAATGAATTGTGCCCTTCAGAATGTAATGTGACTCTGTATTAATCCTGGTTTTTTTGTTGACATTTTTGCAATGTTCCTTCATCCATGCCTTCACTCTTAAGAGTTTAACATCTTGTAATCACCCCGTCTTGACATGAATTATCTAATTTTTATTATAAACACTTCTTCAGTGTCTTGACCATGTATCTTTTTATTCTCCCTGTTTGTTATGACATTTGGACTCTTAAAACGCTTGAACCCACAGCTATTTAATTTTCAGATCTGAACAAAGTACAGACATGCCCTGTGTACCTTAGCTGTGACCTTACACTTCCCTCTTTCATCCCATGAGCCCTTTCAGTTTTTAAGAAATGTGTCTTTTGGGGCTAGAGAGATGGGTCAGAGGTTACGAGCATTGCCTGCTCTTCCAAAGGTCCTGAGTTCAATTCCCAGCAACCACATGGTGGCTCACAACCATCTGTAATGGGGTCTGGTGCCCTCTTCTGGCCTGCAGGCATACACACAGATAGAATATTGTATACATAATAAATAAATAAATAGAAATGTGTCTTTTAATTTCATGTTTTAAAATACACAGAGGAGTAAAAGTCAATCTCTTGTCCTAATTACATGAGATTGATGTCTCATACCCCATGACAAAGACTGAGTGACAGGAAAAAAGCATGAGTCATGATGATACACTTATTTACCCAAAGTTTTCCATGGCACCAGAGCCCTCAGAAACAGGGATCTTAAGAGCCAGGAATGCTGAGTTCTTCTGCGACCTGAAGAATGAGTAGATACGCAGATATACCTGGTAGAGACTTAGCCAGACCTGTTTGCTCAGGTTTAGGTGACAGTCTGAGGAAAGTTCTCTCTGGGGAAAGACACCTGTCACTGGAGGGGCTTCAGCGATTTCAGTCACAGAGACGTCCTTGCCTCTGTACTTTCCTCTAGTTCCATCCTGGTAGGCAGTGCATCAATGTGCCTTACAGAAAGAAGGGTGACACTCCATGTACTTCACCACATATAGAGAGAGCCTGGGGGGGTGTGTATGTATGTATGTATATATATTAACATTTGCAACCATTTTGGGTAAGTTTTGAAATAGTGTGTGTCTGTGTCTGAGTGTGAAGACAGGAGTGCAGCTTCTCGCAAAGCCTTGAAGAAGGGAGTCAGATGCCCTAGAACAGGAAGTTGTGATTGCCTACTGTGTTGGTTAGCTTTTTGCCAGTTTGACACAAGCTAGGGTCATTTGGGAAGAGGGATTCTCAGCTGAGATAAGATTGGCCTACAACACAGCTGAATTAGCTCAGTTGGGAGAGAGTTAGACTGACGATTGGCCTTAGGTAAGTCTGCAGAGCATTTTCTTAATTGATGTGGGGGGATCCAGCCCACTATGAGTGGTGCTATCTCTGGCAGGTGGTCCTTGGGTGTATAAGACAACAGACTGAGCAAGTCTTGAGGAACAAGCCAGTAAGCATGACTCCTCTGTGGCCTCTGCACCAGCTCCTGCGTCCAGGCTCCTGCGCTGACTTCTCTCGGTGCTGGACTATGACCTGAGAGTTGTAAGCTAAAACAAGCCCTTTCCTCCCTAAGTCGTCTATGGTTATGGTGCTCCATCATAGCAATAGAAACTCCAACTATGACAAGCAATATGGATGCTGGTAGCCAAACTCGGGCTCTGAAAAGGCAGCAAGTGCTCTTAACCGCTGAGCCACCTTTCCAGCCCCTAAGTTCTTTTTAAAATTATTATCGTTTTAACATTGTACATAAATAATAATAATAATGAACATACTGTAACATTTTAAAAAAGGCAAAATGTAACGAGGCACCTTGCAAGTGAAGAATTATAAAAGGTAGTAAGGTGTTCAAAAATACAAATCAAAGTAAGATGCTTCTCCTCTTACTGAGAAACCTGTATTCAAGCACACATTAATGTGTATGCAATTGCAAGAGATATCAATACAAGATTAGAAACTGATACAGTGTATTTGAGGGGCAATTCATGAATATGTATCAAAATTATTACATATGAAAATATTCTCAGGTTTAGAAAGCCTACCTTTGTAGTTTTATTCTGAGGAAATCCACATGCAAAGACTTAGCTGAGTCAAAGATACTTATTCCATCTCCTATTTCAGAGAAGAAAGTCTGGAAACAATAATAAAAGGCTTTCTAATGAAATTTTATACACACACACACACACACGTATATATGTGTGTAATGGTACATCCATAAAATGATGCCAAACAGCACTTAAAAAGTGTTCTAAGAAGAGCTAGATAAAAGATTCAGTGAGTCAGGGCACTGGCCACCTAGTCTGATCACCTGAGTTTGATCCCTAGAGTCCACATGGTGGGAGGAGATAATTAATTTTCTCAAGTTTTCCTCTGATCTCCACACATGCACCATGCATTATGGCATACTTCTATGTGTGTGCAGGTACACACACACATACACACTAAATGTATAAAACTAAAGTAAGCTGTTGTAGAAGAATAACTATCCAGTTGCTAATATAATCACAGTACATCATGAAATTTTGAAAGTTCGCTACTCAAAGCATTTCACTTTCAAGCTTAATTTTATTTACATAATAATCATGCATATTCATTGGGTTCAGGTTTGGGGCTGGAGGGGCCCAGCAGCCACCCTGCCATTTGTGCAGAATAAGGACCATTCCTTTCATCTTTGCTCTCTGCGTTCTGGTCTGCATTCCAGGGGCATTCTGTGGCTCTGCCAAATTGAGAATAGTAACAACACCAAGCAGGTTGCCTGAAAGCACTGTTGTGAGACGCACAGCGCTGTCTACATCAGTTCACTCCAGAGCAGAGGTGAGCTCCTCCCACCCCCCAGCATGTTAAGCTTTCGCTAGCCCCTGGAGAAGGGCCGCTGGCCTTTGAAGCCGACACCATGAGTGTTTCATTTGCTCCACCACCAAGTAGATTACTCAAGAAGGTGTCACCTACAATTTATGGAGGTTGTGACTGAGTTCCAGATGGGGAAGTCTCTGGGTGAGAGTGTGGAGGGGCCATTTACCCCCTTGTTCTTGTCTATATCTGAGCTCACAAGGGAAGGATTTGGAGTAGAATCCATTTCCAGACTTTTTCCTCCAAGCTTTACTAAACCCAAGATGCTTCCTTCCCAAACCACTATTAATTTTACATGTGTGTGTATGACTGTTTGGCTGGCATGTATGTTTATGTGCACGCCTGGTACCTGCTGAGACCAGGGGAGGGCATCACATTCCTTGGTCTGGAGTTACAGATGGCTGTCAGTCACCATGTGAATGCTGGAATCATATCTGGGTCCTCTGGAAGAGCAGCCAGTGCTCTTAACTGAGGTATCTCTCTGGCCCCAGCATGCTTTTCTTTTGTACTGAGTTGACCAGATTTCTGTGTGTTTCTAGATGGCAGGGCAGAAACATTCTGAAGGGCTCCCCCTGGTGGCCGGCAGTTGACTGAAACGAACTTAGAAACATTTAAAATTTCTTCCATTTGGGCTTTGCACCATTGTATATATTTTGCGGTTAAGATGTGTGTTTCCTCACAAGATGAAAAGTTTAGTGAGTGTCTGGTACAAAACTCTTGTGTTTCTGTGACCCAAAGTCTCTCCAACTCTCCTGCTAGTTAGAAAAAGCTACAAATGGGCAGCCGGAGGAACTGGATGAATGCTTACATGTGCTGGGCCTCATTTAGTCCTTGGAGGGGTAGACACTCAGAGGCCTGCCTTTGAAAGGGCAGAAAATGTTTTCTTAGTGGCTTCTTTAAACCAAAGAATAAGTATTGTTAGTATTTATATGCTTATGTATTTAATTATGCATACACACACATACATTCTTGAATTGATTCATTTTGGAAATTTGTTTAACTTGCAATGAAAAGCCATACAGATACAGGAGGTGGCTCCAGGTAGAATTAGAACCCGGGGTCCAGAAATTGGGTCTTCAAATCATGGATCATTCATTCACTAACTGTACAACTCGCATGTGTTCAGTCTTTCCAATACTTACAGTACCTGCATTACAAGGTTGAGTGTTAAGTGATTAATGGGGGCATATGCCTAGCCACTGTCAACACTGTACCTCATTGATAGGGTTACCTCATTATAGCTTGTCTTTGGGACTTAACGTTGTTTAATTTAGTGCTTTAATTCCCTTCCTTGTTCCCACCAGCTCTGCTTCCTTCTTGTAGATGGATGACACCTGCAGAGCTTATGATTAGGCAATTGTTATACTTCAAATACCATAGAAATATCATAAACTCATCCCCTGCATTTAATCACCTTCCATTATTAGTAAATTTATGCTCACAACTGTGGTATCACTAAAGCATAACTGCTGAGGGTTGAGCAGAGCAGACAGCTGAATTGATTGTAGGCCAATGGTTATTTATTTACTCATTTATGAACAGTGCACTACAGATATCCAGGTAGATGACAAAATACAGGTAGTTCTCCCATAGAGAAGTTTGAAAACTTAAAGATAAGGCTTGTTTATTGAGAGTGTATCAGTATAAATAAGAGGGTTTAAATTTGTTTTTATTTTATTATTTTGTGTGCAAGGGTGTTATGTCTGCATGTATATCTGGGCAACACATGCATACAATGCCCACAGAGCCTAGAAGGGGTATAGAGGAGGGTGTCAGATCACTTTAGACTAGAGTTAAAGGTGATTGTGAGTTGTCATGTGGGTGCTGGGGATCGACCCTGGTCCTCTGGAAGAGCAGTCAGTGATATTTATTTCTGAACCATCTCTTCAGCCCTTTCTAAAATAGAGTTATGACCATAGGAATACCTGAAAAGCCAGAAATATCTGAACTTTGTCCAAGGATTATTCTTCCGCATAATAAATCTCCAGGGAACATTGTTGCTATAGTAAAACTTCATTGCAGTGAATGTCTTGGGTGAGAACAAAGCTTATATTGATTTAATGATGTTCTTGGGATTTTGCCATCTTATCTCCAAACCTGCGCTTTGTCTTGTCATTCAAGACTGTGCTAACATGTTCTAGATTTTTTTAAAACCTACTAAACGAAGAAAGTAGGACATCAAATGTTTATCTTAACACCCTGATTCAGTGTGTGGAATCACTGAGGTCATCATGACACTGTAGTAAGAGGCGCTGGTTGGCCCCATTCCCAGCTCCCAGCCACCCAGCACAGGGCCCCTTGTCCTGTCCCACCTGGCTAGCTTACACCCAAAATAAACACACAAAAATTTTATTAATTAAATTACTGCCTGGCCCATTAGTTCTAGCCTCTTATTGGCTAACTCTTACATATTCATTTAACCCATCTCCATTAATGTGTATCGCCACTTGACTGTGGCTTACTGGCATGAGTCTAACCAGCATCCATCTCAGACAGGAGAAACATGGTGTCTGCTTGTCTGTCCTTCTTCCCAGAATACTGTTCTGTCTACTCCTCCCACCTAAGGGCTGCCCTATCAAAAGGCCAAGGCAGTCTCTTTATTCAACCAATGAAAGCAACAGAAATACAGCAGGACCTCCTACACCAATTTCCCCTTTTCTGTTTAAACAAAAAGAAAGGCTTTCATTTTAACATAGTAAAATTACATATAACAAAACAGTTATCAAGCAAGAATTACAGTTACCATATTTATATCTATTTTATCTTTTATCATAACAAAGGAAAACTATATCCATTCTTCAACTCCATCAAAAACTCCAGAAGGATAAAATATTACCTAAGTAAACAAGAAATAAGCAACTTCCAAAGTCTAGAAATGACAGAGACATCTCACTGCCTGAACAGTCACCCAAAGCTCTTCTGTACTGTTGGGGCATCCATCTTCAGCCTACAGGCCCATCGTATCCAGCAGACATTTCCATAAGGCTGGAAATTTCAAAGATAGTTCAGTCACTTTCTTCTGTATCCTACAGAATGTCTCATAGACTCTTTCATGAATCAGGAACCCCAAAGGATCATCTCACTTTTAGGCAAGTTCAGCAGTCCTCTCTCTCTGCAGGTTCTTTGTGCCCAGTTAAGCAGTCCAGGCAAGAGCAGTTTCTTGCCCAAATGGCTAGCAAACTACATAAGGAGCTTCTTCAATGCCCATCTTCCTCTTGAAGTAGCTGGTGCTGCCAGAAGCAGATGTGTCTCATTGTCATGAAAAGTCCTAAGTTATTAAAAGATTTAAAATGCTATATTCTGTAGTCTTTGAGAGATATGAAGAATGTCTATCTAACTGAAATATATCTCTATATATCTAGAAAATCTAACTAACATGACTACAGGCTTGACTATTATCGATGATTATCCATTAACAACCTATATTTCCTAATTATATATTACATTTTTAAATGAACTACACAATCACAATACCTTAATCAAGATCAGAAATACATATACATATAACAAAATTGACCTTAAATTTATATCAACAAAGCAAAATCCATAGCAATGCAAATTATTCATGTCTATATCATATCCTCCTTTAAATGTAAAAGAACATTTATTATCTGTATTCTGTCAATCATGATTTAAATAAACGCTGATTGGCCATTAGTCAGTATGTATAGGTGGGACAACCAGACAGGAAGTAGAGGCGGAGCAAGGAGAATAGAAGAATTCTGGGAAGCATGAAGCTCTCTTGGCACTCCTGCCTGGACCACCGAAGAAGCAGGATGTGACCTGCTCTGCTGAGAAAGGTACTGAGCCATGTGGCTAACATAGATAAGAATAATGGGTTAATATAAGTTATAAGAGATAATAAGAAACCTGAGCTAATGGGCCAATCAGTTCATCATTAATATAGACTCTCTGTGTCATTTTCTTTGGGGCTAAATGTCTGTGGGAACTGGGCAGGATGGAAACCTCGACAAGCAGGCCCTCGTGTTACAGAATGGCACCCACGTGGATAACTGCATCCACAGAAAGCCTGAGAAAGCTTGGGAAAGAATAGAGTAAAGCATGTTTTCTTGGTAGCAGCAATTTCTCAGGTCTGCTCTGCTTGCTAGAGGCAAGCAAGCGCTCTCATTTAAGAGAGGCTTCCTCACTCAGCTTTAGCTGCAAAACCTTGCAGCTCTTCTAAGAGGTCCTGCCAAGAAACACTTAAATGGTGTTGGTAAAAGCTGACCGCATGCCTTTTGGTTTTCAGCGATAGCAGGAAAAAAGCTGTGCCATTTTAAAGAGCCAGCTTCCTGGGCCGTCCTGCCAGGGCAAACTCTGACTCTTTCAGGCAGGTGGTCTGACTATGAACCATTTGAATGTGGTCTGTGAGCAGAATGCTGCAACTTGCTTGCTGGCAGGGACCTTGAAATGCCATAGAGTTGTGGCAAAAAACATGGCTCCGGCCGGTACCTCAGCCATGAGGCTGAAATCTCAGAAAGCTAAGAAATGGGCTGGATCCAGTCATCAAAGCCATGGCTTTTATCCTACCCATATAGCTTGGTAAATTAAAGACTCGTGTAGTCAGAAAAAAAGAGATATACAGTAAAGAGAGATTCAAAAAAACCCTCTAAATGGTTTACTGTGTGTTGAAAATATATGCAGGCTTGGGAGACAAAATAAAATGGTTAAAGTCCTTAAAAAAACAAAGAAAGAGAGTAGTTGGGTGTGGTAGCACAGGCCTTTAATCCCAAAGTTTGGGAGGCAGAGGCAGACGGACCTCTGTGAGTTCAAGGTGTGGTGGTAGCACACACCTTTAATCCTAGCACTGGGGAGGCAGAGACAGGCAGATCTCTGTAAGTTCAAGGATAGCCTGGTCTACAGAGGGAGTTCCAGGACAGAGAACCTGACTCAAAAAGCCATAAGTTAAAAGTAAAAATAAAAGAAATAGAGGTTAAAATAAAGCCACATAAAGATGGAAAATACACAGAAAATCTGGATACTGTATACTATTATGCTCTCTTTGAATTGTTTGAATGCTGAGGAAGGAGCAACAGCTGCTAAAAGACTTTTGTTTATAAATGCTCCTGAATTAACCCAAGGAAGGTATTTTGAAAATATCTTGACTTCAAAATTGAAGTCAAAAGATATGTTACTTTGGAGAAGAGATTTTTTTTTTATTTCCACAGGAAATGAGAGGCTGTGGATTCATTCTGAGTTAAGAAAACTCAGGTTTGATCAATTTGGTTATACAGTCCAAACAGACTTATGATGTTGACAGATGCCTTTTACCTGCTCCAACATAGAATAAAAAAAATCATCTTTAATTGACTTGTACACACTGCATATTCCATTATTGTGTTAATGCAGATATATATGTTACCTTTAAAAGTTTGTGAGTTTTCAGAAATTAAGGACAAGACACCAATGAAGTCAAGTAGCCCAAGTGATCCAGCCTCCTCAGAATGCCTCTGCTGAAGTTTCCTCAACAATCTGTATTCAAAACAACTTCAAAGCTGCTAGCTGAGATGGTCCAGCCTCACAGACTACTGTAGCCATGACTTCAGATAAGCCCTGCACTTTCCCATTACACAGAGACTGGACAACAAATGAGGCAACTAGGTCTTCCAGGACTTGACCATTATCCCAGTTTTCTCAGGGTCCCCCTAAAAGTGTCATTGCCCCCATACAACAGGAAGCAGTCTAGAGAATATGACGCCCACATTCTCAAGAGGTGAGGTGAGTAGTTTTTAGTTGTTCAGTGGATTATGAATGTTTATCATCATTTAGGGTTAGTTACAAGCTGTTATTGGTCATGGTCAGGGAGGAAACTAAGCAAAGGAGGTTAGATTCAGGGATTTCTTTCTAAGAAGATAAGAAAGGGGGGATATAGGAATGATAGAATTAAAGGGTAGATTGTTGCATCTATTTTTAAACTAAAAGGCAACTATTAATCTCAAATATTTTACATTGGTATGGATTTTTTGTATTGATACAAATAAGGTTATTTTTGTTATAATATACTGTATATATGTTTTTACTCTTGGTTTAGGAATTGTACCTATGCAGTTAATTTAAAAATGTAATGTAAAGTTCTAGTCCTTGAAAGCTATCATTATAAACTATTTAAGATAATTAAGAAGTGCAGGTTAGAAATTAATCATCTGTAACAATCAAGCTTGTAGTCATATTTGGTGTGTTTTCAAGGTCAAGCAGAGATATATTTTAGATAGGCAGTCTTCAACTACTTCAGATATCTGTAGAATATGGCATTTAAGATATTTTAATCATGTAAGACTTTTCATTAGAGTGAGACACATCTGCTCCTGGCAGCACCAATTTACTTTTAAAAAGGATGATGGGCATTGAAGAACCTCCATATGGAGTTTGCTTTCACTGTGGCAAAGTCAGTCATTGGGCAAGAAGCTGTCGTTGCCTCGACTGCTGACAGTGTGCTGTCCAAATAGACAAACAGGACACAAAATAAGGCAACTAATGAACTTTATCAAGACAAGGTAGAAGAGTTCTTCAAAAACCCCTGCTTCACACAAAAGTTTGTCAGATATCCTAGGCCTGTAAGCCAAATATGGATGTCCCAATGTTGCAGAGGAACCCTGGGTGACTTAGGTAGCCAGGTGGCTTTGTCATTTTTAGGAGTTGCTTGCTCTGTACTTCCTGTTTACTCAGATTATATAATATACTTCTCAGGTCTCTGATGGGATTGAAGAATATATAGTTATGTTTTACAGTTTTCTTTGTTATCAGATTCAGAAAAGAAATTTATAAAAGAGATGTAAAGTTTATAAGGTTGAGAGACATAAAAGCTTTAATTGTTAATATAAGAAAATGTTTTAATGTCTAAAAAGGTATTTTTGGATGGTAATACAAGTTGTGATAAAAATGGTTTAGATATAAAACTTTGGACTCGTCAAGATAGGATAGATAATAAAGTAATTTCTTTAAATTTGCTAACTACAAATCAACTGGACATTTTAAATGTAATCCTTACTTGATAATTGTTCTTATTGAATATAGTTTTACTGTATTATAGGTAAGAAATTTTCCTTTCATTTAGACAAAAGGGGGAAATGTTGCAGGAGATTTGCTTTCACTGAATGAAGATATGTTGTTATGATTGGTTTAATAAAGAGATGAATGACCCATAGCTGGACAGGAGAGAATAGGTGGGACTTCCAGGCAAAGAGAGGTAGTTGGGATGAATCTATGCACACAGGAGACCCCAGTGAGACACAGAACAGGTTGGAGATATATTAAGGCAGATAGGTAACAAGCTATGTGACGGAATGTATATTAGTATAAATGGGTCAATTTAATCTACAAGAACTAGGTGGAGAAAAGCCCAAGCTTGGGCCAAGCTTTCATAATTAATAATAAGTCTTTTGTTATTATTTGGGAGCTGGCAGCCTAAAATAAAGTTAAAAAAAGAAGTCCAGCTACAGGGAGGCAAGAAGGGCCACAGCATTTGGAGAAGCGAAGTAGGAAGGGTCATGAACAAGTGGGCTGAGAATCTCCTTTTAATTGTTGAGAAAAATGTCTTAGAAAGAAAACCCTATGAAGATTGTCCCATGACATAGACAGAAAAACGGGGTCCAATGCTGGTGCTTTTCCTGTTGAGCACTGGTGGCCTGCCTTTCCATTTACAGAAATAAAAGGAAGAGCTACTGTCTTAGGGTTTCTATTGCTGCGACGAAACACCATGACCAAAAAGCAATTTGGGGAGGAAAGTATTTATTAGACTTGCTCTTCAGCATGGCTGTTCATCACTGAAGGAAGTCAGAACAGGAACTCAAACAGGGCGGGATCCCGGAGGCAGGAGCTGATGCAGAGGCCATGGAGGGGAGCTTTTTACTGAGCTGTTTTCCATGACTTGCTCAGCCCACCTTCTTACAGAACCCAGGACCAGCTGCTGAGGGATAGCATCACCCACCATAAGCTTGCCCCCCCCCCATTGATCACTAAATGAGAAAATGCCAGTTGGATCTCATGGAGGCATTTCCTCAGCTGAGGTTCCTTCTCTGATGACCTCTAGCCTGTGTCAAGCTGACACACAAAACCAGCCAGCACGGCCAGCCACAGCCAGCATGCATAGACAACGCTTGCCTTATAACTGCTCATCAAATCCAAACTGCAGAAATGAGCAACTCTTCATTACTAACACCAGCCTTTGACCCACCTGCCTTGTCCTGACTCGGTGACCTGGACGTTCGACTTATTGGATCTCTCTGGGAAGTTACTATCACTTCATATCTGACCGACTGTCTGGGTGGCACTGCATTCCAGGGAACTGCAGTGGAGAGAGCAAAGCAGGGTTTATTTGAGAAGGTGTTGGAGCCTCAGGCAGTTTCAATTCTAAAGTTCTTTTGTTTATTAGTGAGAATTTCATACACGTATATGGTGAAATAGATCTTACTGGATATGATCATTACCCACCCACGCCCATTTCCTCTTTCCAGTTCCCTATCTCCCTAAACACCTCCACCTCCCAGAACTCAGATCTCTGTTTTCTCTTTGTTGTTGTTCTTATAACCCCCTGACCTGGTTAAATATGTAATGCATTTGCAGTTGTAGGTGGAATAGTTATATCATGTTAGGCATAATTATGAGCTGGTTATTGTTTTCATTTTGAAATTAAGCATGGCACAAGGAGACATGATTATGTGTTAAGTTGACAAGGGGTGGACCCGTGATGGCTATTCTTGATTGTCAGCTCGATTGCATCTGAAATTAACTAAAACCTGGACAGCTGGGTGTACTTGTGAGGAATTTTTCTTGACGGAGTCATTTGAGGTGGGAAACCCCACCGTAAATCCAGGTCATTTGAAGTGTGACGAGCCACCCTAAATCTGGGCCATACCTCTGGTGGGAGTTCATATAAAGGACATGGGAGAAGGGAGTGCTTGTTCTTTGTCTGCTTGCTCTTATTCTCAGTGATGAGTTTGTTTCTTCACTGGTATTAGAGCCTACTTCTTTGGGTTTCTGGTATATACTGAAGACTAGCTGAAACAGCCAGTCTTGTAGACCACACAACTGTTGGGTTCTTGGACTTTCCAACAGGAGACAGCATTGTTGGACTAGTCAAACCACAGTCTGTGAGCCACTCTAATAAATCCCGTATGTATGTATGTATGTATGTATGTATGTATGTATGTATATTCCACCAGTATATATACATACATACATACACATACATACATACATACTTACATACATACATATATATTCTACCAGTTCTGTTCTGTTTCTCTAGAGAACCCTAGCTACTATGCCCACTAAGCCCTGCTGGCTGCTCACATGTGCATGGGTGGGGGACTATCCACTGGAGCATGGGAAACCTACCACAGTCTCAAAAAAGAATGGCTCTTCTTCTTTCCCTCAGCAACTAGCCACTGTGATAGCTTCTCAGTAGGGGTGGGGCCTGGAGATCATTTTGCCACTAATGTCGGGTTTTTGGCTGGCTTGATCTTGGGCAGGGCTTGTGTAGGCAACCACAACTACTGTGAGTTCATGCCTTTGACACCCACACCGTGTCTGGAAGCCAGCATTTGCAGCACTCCTTCCCATCCTCTGGTGCTTGGTGTGTGTGTGGCGGGGGCGATGTCTAGTGTTATTTAGGGCGGAGCCTCCTGTCCTCAGCACTGGGCCCAGTTATTCTTCTCGCCACTGGCTGCTGCGCACAGCATGAGGAAGCTTCCCTGACCAAGGCTGAGGACACCCCAGATCTATGAGTATAAACATAAATATTTAGAAGGCATCTTGATTGTGAGCATAGCCTTTAAGGGCTGAGCTGTCCCTGACAAGCATGGCCATTCAGGATAATAACGATGGCAGGTTCTTTACTAGGATTACAGCACCAGGGATGAAATTCTCTACTGCGGAGCAGGCCTCGCATTCATCCGGAAAGCAGTTAGTTACCTCTGAATGGTCATGCCACTATTGTGGGTGAGGAGAAGGGAAGATAATGGGCGGGTGGACTCGCCAAAATGAAGGGGTGTGAGAAAGCCTTGTGGACACCACTAGTCAGTTGACTAAATTCAAAACACAATAATAAAACAGAGCTCCAATGGGGTAGCTTTTCTTGTAACAACTTCGCTATGATGAGAGATGGAAAGCCTCGGTCGGGCTGCAAAGCGCCTCTGCACCATGGGAGATTTGCTCGCGACTGAGCTGGGGGAACCACAACTTGAAGAAATAAATGGCCGTTCTCAGGGAGCTTGGGACCCTTCTGGTAGTAAGGGAGGATGAGTCTCAGGAACTAGGACCAGCTGAACACACCCAGCTGTCCCCCACATGCCCGCTGCAATCTCTTTCTAAAAATGAGGTGTTAGGACACAGAGAGGAGAAAAGATGTGGCTGCCTCACTTTTTGCTGCGATGTATGGAAGCTTCGGTCATCTGTGGTAGGTGGTGAAGGGACACTGGGCTTTGCGTTCACATCAATACAGATGGCACTGTGACTCTGGAGTGCTCTCTCTCACATACACACAGTAGCCACACACCATGTGAGAACTATTGGGGAAAGTGGCTCACATAACTAAGGAGCAGGTTTTGAACTTTCATCATAATTATTCATGTTCAATTTATATTGGTAGTTTGTATATCTGTTGTCTGTGAAAATGAATATATATATACATATATATTTGCGCATATATATGGATTTTTTGAGACAAGATTTCTCTGTGTGACTTCCCTAGCTGTCCTGTAACTAGCTCTTGTAGACCAGGCTGGCCTCGAACTCACAGAGATCCGCCTGCCTCTACCTCCCAAGTGCTGGGATTAAAGGCGTGCATCATCACTGCCCGGCTGGGCTAAGTATATTTTTGAAATTAATTTTGTATGTTTTAGCGTACATCCTTGAAAATACACTTTTGAGTGCGCCAGTAGTTCAGTCCATTTAATTACCGAGTGATATTCCATCCCGTTAGCCACACGCCGTGTTCCCCGTTCACCTGTGGTGGGCGTCTCAGTGTGGGGTTACTGTGGAAAGCTGCCATGAACACTGTATGCAAGCCTCTGTGAACCGGGCTGTGAGAGGATGAATCGTTCCTCCAGCAGGGGTAAGCTTGGCTTTGGGGGAAATTGTCAGGCTGTTTCTGAAGTGGTCGTAGCAGGCAGTGTTCCGGGTGTGATCTCAGTATAGATGATTTCCGGCTCTCCTGGAAGCTTGTCACCATTTGCTGATCTTAAACTCTAGTCTCCTAAGAGTTTACAGATTTTCATTCATGCATCTGAATGACTAATGATAGAGAACATTCTAAAAGATTCATATTTTTTATGTGTATGTGTGCATTCACGTGTATTAGCATGCGTATGTGCAAGTGCCCTCAGAAACCAGATGAGAGGTTGGACTTCCTGGAGTTGGAGTTACAGGCAGTTGTGAGCTACCGGTTATGGGTGTTGGGAGCTGAACTCCAATCCTCTGCAACAATACCAAGTTTTCTTTACTGATGATCCATCTCTTCTGTACTTTGAGTTTTTTATGAAATATATAAAATACTGCAGTCAGGATAGCATTGGTGTGCTCATTAGCTTTTGTCTGTCTAGAGTCACCTGGGAAAAGGAACCTCGATTGAGAAATTGCCTCATCAGATTGCTCTCTGGGCATGCCTGTTGGGACATTTTCTTGATTAATGGCTGATGTGGGAGGGATCAGCCAACTGTGGGCCAGGTCACCCCTGGGAAGATGGTCCTGACTGACGTTTGACTGTGGGTCACTGCATCTGCTCCCTGCTTCCTTCCAGCACTGGGAAGAAAAGGAGCCTGTGGGACGTGTAGCAGCTAGTCTGGTGGGCTTACAAAAAACAGTTGTATAATCAGCTGTGAAACAGGATCCCTTCCAATCTTGTTCTGTTTCCAAGTTCTTTTGGTTTTCCCTGTCCTTCGTATTTTCATATGGCTTTAGAATCAGCCTGTGAGTTTCAACAAAATTTTCTGGAATTTTGATAGAGTTAAATTTATGAACAATTTGAAGATAATCTTTTCTTCGATAAATTTGAGTCTCCCAATAGATGAATAAAGGTAGTTAGCCACTTATTTAGATCTTTAAGCTTTTCTCAGTGATTAGATCTTCATTATATAGATCATACATATATTTTTCAGCTATATCATTAAACACTTTATATTCTGATGCTATTGTAAACATCATTGGCTTCTTAATTTTACGTTCTAAGTATTTTGTTAGTAAATGAAATTACAAATTACTTTTATATGACTTTGTATTTTCTTAATTCTGGAAGATTTTTTTTGTATATTCTATTTTTTCAAGTCATGATGTCTTTGTTTAGTTTTCTGGTCTTATTGCACTGGCTAGAATCTCTAGAATTACACAGTTGGGTTTTAAGTATTACATCAATACAGCAGTTTTTAAAAATAAATTCTATTTGGCTGTGAAGTATTGCCCTTGATATATATTATCGGGTTTCCTTTGTTGCAGTTTTCTTTTTAAGGTTTCTGCTCATTTCTTTTGCCTTGTAATACCTTGGTTTGGTTTTGATATCAGTGTAACCCTAGCTTCCAGGAGAGAGTTGGAAAACTTTCCTTCCTTGGTGATTTTCTGAGTTCATGTAGAGCAATGGGTTAAGACCCCTTTGGGGGCTGAACAAACCTTTCACTGGGGTTGCATATCAGATATCCTGATATAAGATACTTACATTACTGTTCATAATAGTAGCAAGATTATAGTTATGAAGTAGCAATAAAAATAACTTAGTTGGGAGTCACCACAACATGAGAAACTGTATGGAAGGGCATAGCATTAGAAAGGGTGATAGAGTATTTTTTATTTTTAAAATATGTGATAGATCTCACCATTAAAGATTTCTGATGCTAGAATTGTCTTCATGAGAAATTTTTATACTACAAGCTCAATTTCCTAAATTACTTATAGGGCTAAAGTTGTATTTTATTTGTAGCCCACAAGTTCAAAGTGTTTATTTGGAGTCCTTTAAGAACATAATTTCCCTTTTCATTGAGATTTTTATTCTCTTTGTACAATTCAGTGGTTAACTATTGAAGAACAGCAGCAGGGTGCACAGGTGTGTGCACAACACACACACAGACATATGCACACTCCCATGCACACACATATTAACATGCATGCACTGACACACACATGAACACCAAGATTGGAAGACAGGCAGACTGACTTGTGAGCCCCGGTTTAGTTGACTGCAGCATTGGTAAAAAGAAGTGTGACAGCCACGTGTCTGGTAATCAAGAAGAGATCATAAGTGGAAGAGAAACACATATGCAAACACACAGACACACACACACACACACACACACACACACACACACACACACACACACACACACACACACACACACACACACATATCCCAAAGTCAGTCTCTATAAACGGGGAAATCTAAAGGGAAGAGTGATTATAGACCTAACCTCTCTTTCAGGTTGCCTCAGGGACTGAGTAAGCTTATTTTAATGTCCTCCACTGATGAGATCAGTCTCACCAAGAAAATCTCTTATACATAAAGTAAACTGGCTAGGCATATTAATTACATCTGCAAAAATCCCTTACAGCTGCCATCTAGATTAGCCTTTGATGAAATAACTGAGAGAAGGGCTGTGTGTGCATATGTGTGTGAGCATGTGTGTGTGTGAGAGGGAATGTGGGGTGTGTGTATGGGGGGAGTATGTAGGTGGGGCTGTGAACGTGTGTGTGTGTGTGTGTGTGTGTGTGTGCTTTCCTTTCTGTCCTCAGAGTTTAGTATAATGACGATAACACATCAGAAAAACAACACGAGATCTAATCTTCCTTGTTGGCTATGGGTCTCTAATATTTTAGTGCTTTGGGATTTATAACTTGTATTTTGAACTTACAGTATTTCAATCACAGCTGATATCATGCCACTTCTGTGTACTATCAGAGCCTGATGTTATTTCAACTTGTCCCTTCTTGGCTTCAGCTCTGTTGCTGCAAACTTTACTGACATTCTACTACACAGCTGTGTTTGTCTAGACAAATGTTGCTTACAGAGATTTTAAGGTTGTGTCTTTGAGTAGGGTTTTAGTGTTTCTCTAGTTATTAAAATGTGCACGTGTGACTTATAATCTCCTTACATTGACCATTTAATATGAGTAAAGCATAGGAACTTCCATTGTTATTGTAACTCTTCATTGCTGGTGAACATATTGTTCTGATCATAAATTATTCATAACCTAACACACACTTCCAAATTGCTTCTTTTTTTTTTAAGATTTATTATGTATACAGTGCTCTGCCTGCATGTATGCTTACACACCAGAAGAGGGCACCAGATCTCATTACAGGTGGTTGTGAGGCACCATGTGGTTGCTGGGAATTGAACTCAGGACCTCTGGAAGAGCAGCCAGAACTCTTAACCTCTGAGCCATCTCTCCAGCCTCGAATTGCTTCTTATTGCCTTTCTTCTTGTGCTTTCAAAAATTCTTTCTTTTGCCATTTCTTTTCTGTGTGGGAAATTCCTTCTAGGTATCTTATGAGGGCAAGTCTTGGGAGTTTCTTCTTCTACCTGGAAATGTTTTCATTCTCCCTTCATTATGAAAGGTTTCACAGAAACAGACTTTGTGGGTGATAGTAATCTTCCAGCATGTGAATAATAGTCCACAGCATTCCACTTTTCCCTGCCCTGAATTGCCTCAGAAGGGAAGTCAGGTGTAATCCTCGTGGGACTTCTACTGTGGTTAATACTTTCCATCTCTGGTTGCTCTCTAGATTTTAGTTATGAAGAATTTCAGGTAAACATTTCTTGATATAGATTTTTTGGATTATTCTACTTGAGGTTAATTTAGATGGTTGAATCTATGTGCTTTTCATTTTGAAGAGTTTTCATATTTCTTCAAGTAGGGTTTTAATCTTTTCTTTCTTTTTTTCCTTTTAGGCTCCTTCTGGGGCTGATACTGGGATTTTTTTCCCCAGATTATTCACAGCTTCCTGAACCTCTGCTTGTCTGCATTTTAATTTAGCACACTTCCTTGCTGGTGTTCATGTTGAATGAGTTATGTTACTTTGTCCTCAAGTGCAATGTTTCTCTGCTCTGTCTCTGATGTTGCATGCCTTGGTTTCACAATTTCTATTTATTCTTTTCTTAATATTTGTATTATTTGGGGCTGGAGAGATGGCTCAGAGGTTAAGAGCACTGGCTGCTCTTCCAGAGGTCCTGAGTTCAATTCCCAGCAACCACATGGTGGCTCACAACCATCTGTAATGAGATCTAGTACACTCTTCTGGTTGGCAGACATACATGCAGGCAAAACATTGTATACATAATAAATAAATAAATAAATCTTAAAAAAAATATTTGTATTATTTAATGATACATTGATTCATGAGATAATTATTTAATAAGACACTATATTTGAGATTTTAGAATGATTTCATTGTGTATATGTGTGTGTATATGTGCCTGGGGATATGTACATGTCAGAGCAGGTGCCTGTAGAGGTCAGAAGAGGGTGTTCATTCCCTGGAGCTGGAGTTACAGGTTATGTGCCTCCCAGTGTGGGTACCAGGAATCAAATTTGGGTCCTCTCAGGAGCAATATTGCTCTTAACTGTGGAACCAATTCTCAGTCCTATTTCACTAGTTAACAAGAATTTTGAAACAGTCTTGTTTCATGAATGTTCCAAACATTCTTGTTGAAAGATTCTCATGGTAATTGCTTTAAAACCCATGTCAGATAAGTCTAGCCTGTGATTTATCTTTCTGTCATCTCTCACTTATCAACCAGGTTTTGCTGGTTGTTGGTATGGCAAGAAATTTTCTATTGCTAACCAAGCTATGCTGGCTATTAAGTTACAGGTCAAATTTGTAAAAATTTGACTAGATTGCTCCATTGTTCAGTGTGGTGGTTTGAATGAAAATGGCCCCCATAAACCCAAAGAGTGCAACTATTAGGGGGCATGGCCTTGTTGGAGGAAGTGGGTCACTGGGGGTGGGCTTTGAAGTTTCAGAGCTCAAGCTCGGCCCGGAGTCACTCTCTTTTCTTGCTGCCTGCTAATCCAGATATGGAACTCTTGACTCCTTTTCCAGCACCATGTCTGCCTACATACCTCCATGCTTCCCACTATGATGAAAATGGGCTAAACCTCTGAAACTGTAAGCCAGTCCCAATTAAATGTTTTCCTTAGTAAGAGTTACTATATATCTTCACAGCAATAGAACACTAAGACATTCAGATCCAGCTTGTAGATCCTAACCTCTTCTGTAGGCTGTGACTCCAATAACTATTTAATTTTCACAGGCCTGCAGCGCTACTTTGGTTTGCTGTTTATTTGATGTCTAGGTCACAGCCACTGGTCCCTGCTACTGCTGTTGAGGAGGTGGCTGGAGTGTCTTTGGGCTGGATCTCCAGCTGTCTCTAAGTGGGATGTCAACTCATAGGGACAAAGAACACTGCCTAGCCATGTGCTTGTTGTGGTGTGGTTCCCTTTTGCACTTTGGTTTAATGGAGGCTTCTCAATGGAGGAGGAGCCTCAGGTTGTAGATGGCAGAAGGATGCCTCATGTCTTAGGCATGGTATGTGTGGATTCTTCTTAGACTCTCATTATAAAGCTCTGGGTTGGGCAGAACTATCTGAGCCCAGCAGGGGAGAATGCCAGTCTCCCCACTCGCCCATGTGGGTATGCAGTGTGAGCTTCTAATCAGCTGTCTTATTAGATTGATTATGCTTGCCTGGGATTGCCATTTGCTTTTGATTAAGGGAAGTAAGAAAATAACATGGGATGCTTCTGTATCTGTGTTGGGAATTGGGAGTTATTGACCTTTGCTCATATGTGTAGTGATATTTTGTTTGTAATATAACAAATAACAATGATGACGATATTACTGTTGCATGAGTTTTTAAATTGGTCTTAATAATAAAAACCCTGAGCCAGATATCAGGGTAAATGCTGAAAGATCAGAGAGACAATGGAGCAAGCCACAGCCAACTCTCACCTTGCCAAGTCCTCAGCCATAAAAGGGCTGAGCTCCTGTCTCATCCCACCTTATATTCCTCTTTCCACCCAGCCTTATCACTTCCTGTCTGTCTGTATACTCCATATCTCTATAGAATGGCTAGCTCCACTGATCTTCAGGCAAGCTGTATTTGTTAGAGCACAAATAAAATATCACCACATTTCCCTTTTTTGTCTAAAATTAAAAGAAGGTTGTAAGTAATATAAGAAAAACTATATATGATAAGTACAATAGCTATATATAATATATTCAGGCAACAAATACATCAACAATGTCTAGTCTATTAGCAAATGACAAATTTAGAGAAAATACTCCATATCTATCCTGCCTTGATGAGTCCAAAGGTTGCACCTAATTCACTTTCTATTCTAATTTGCATTAATAAAACTATCTTTTAATGTCTCTCAACCTTACATACTTTACATCCCTTAGTGATTTTCTTTTCTGAATCTGGTAACAAGGAAAACTATAACTATAAAGTCTTCAGGTCCATCAGAGACTCAAGAAGGATATAATATTACCTAAGTAAGTAGGAAGTGCAACAAGCAACTCCAAAAAATGTGAGATATGACAGAAACAGTTGGCTGCCTGGACAGTCACCCAAGTTTCCTCTGTGATTTTGGGGCATCCATCTTCAGCATAGAGGCCTAGCATATCTGACAGACTTTTCTGTAAAACAGGATATTCTGCAGGGCTGTCCCTCCTTGTCTTGGCAAAGTTCAGCAGTTCTTTCCTTTGGGTCTTGCTTGTCCAGTTTGGACAGTGTTCTGTCAGCAGTCGAGGCAAGGACACTTTCTTGTCCAGTGGCTTACTTTTGCCACAAAAAAGTAAATCCTATATGGAGTTTATTCAATGCCCATCATCTTCTCTGAAGCAAATTAGTGCTGCCAGGAGCAGACACATTTCATTGTCATAAAAAAGAACTTATGTTATTAAAACACCTTAAATGCCATATTCTGAAGATCTCTAAGTGTTTGAAGATGATCTGTCTATCTAAATATATCTCTGTTTGACCTTGAAACATACCTAATATTACTACAAGTTTGATGCTTCTCATGTCTCTGATGGAGATGAAAACTTTATAGTTATAGTTTTCCTTGTTACTAGATTCAGAAAAGAAAATCACTAAGAGGTATAAAGTGTCTAAGGTTGAGAGACATTAAAAGATAGTTTTGTTAATGCAAATTAGAATAGAAAGCGAATTAGGTACAACCTTTGGACTCCTCAAGGCAAGAAAGATATGGAGTACTTTCTCTAAATTTGTCATTTGCTAGTGGACTAGAATTGTTGATGATTTGTTGCATGTATATATTGTATATAGCTATTGTACTTATACTTATTATATATGGCTTTTCTTATATTAGTTATAACCTTCTTTGTATTTTTAGGCAAAAAAGGGAAATGTGGTGATATTTTATTTGTGCTCTAACAAATACAGCTTGCCTGAAGATCAGAGAGCAGAGCTAACCACTAGTTAACCATAGAAGTCTGGAGGTCTGTACAGATAGACAGGAAGTGATATGGCTAGGTAGAGAAAGGAATATAAGATGGGAGGAGACAGGAGCTCATCCCTTTTTTGGCTGAGGACTTAGCAAGGTGAGAGTTGGCTGTGGCTTGCTCTTTTGTCTCTCCGATCTTTCATCATTTACCCCAATATCTGGCTCTGGGTTGTTATTATTAAGATCAATTAGAACTCATGCAATTCATTACCTTTAAAAATATCTGTGTATGTATGTACACATGCATGTGCCATTGTGCATATATGGAGTGTGTGACAAGAACCTTCAGTTCACTCCTCCTGATCTGGAAAGCACCATTTCTCTCTCTCCAAACCCGGTCCTCTCAGAGAATCTCCAACAATGAATAGGCGCCAAAAAGCCCAGTTCCTGGTGTGGGAGAATTAAATCTGTCAATCACGATTTAAATAAATGCTGATTGGCCATTAGCCAGGATGTATAGGTGGGACAACCAGACAGGAAGTAGAGATGGAGCAAGGAGAATAGGAGAATTCTGGGAAGCAGGAAGCTCTCTTGGGACTCCTGCCCAGATCACTGAAGAAGCAGGATGTGACCTGCCCTGCTGAAAAGGGCACCAGCCATGTGGCTAACATAGATAAGAATAATGGGTTAATATAAGTTATAAGAGATAATAAGAAGCCTGAGCTAATGGGCCAATCAGTTTATCATTAATATAGACTCTCTGTGTGATTTTCTTTGGGGCTAAACATCTGTGGGAACTGGGCAGGACAGAAACCCCGACAAGCATACCCTCATGATACAGAATGGTGGCCACATGGATAACTGCATCCACAGAAAGCCTGAGAAAGCTTGGGAAAGAATAGAGTAAAGCATGTTTTTTTGGTAGCAGCAATTTCTTGGGTCTGCTCTGCTTGCTAGAGGCAAGCAAGCGCTCTCATTTAAGAGAGGCTTCCTCATTCAGCTTTAGCCTTTCCTTAGCTTTATGAGATTCCAGCCTCATGGCTGAGGCACTGGCCAGAGCCATGTTCACTGCCACAACTCTATGGCATTTCAAGGTCCCTGCCAGCAAGCAAGCTGCAGTAGTGTGCTCAGAAACCACACTCAAATGCTTCGTAGTAGTCAGACCGCCTGCCTCAAAGAGTCAGAGTTTGCCCTGGCAGGACGGCCCAGAAAGCTGGCATTTTAAAACAGTGCTGCTTTTTTCCTGCTATGGCTGAAAACCAAAAAGCATGTGGTCAGCTTTTCATCAACACTATGTGTTGTGGCAGGACCTCTTAAAAGAGCTGCAAGGTTTTGGCATTAAAGGTGTATACCACCATACCCAACTACTCATCACCTCTCGCCTATAGGCTATATAAGCTCTCTGCTTTAGTTTAGGTACGTGACTTCTCCTACCTCCATCTCTGGGGTTGGAGAACTCACCTGGGAGTTGCTTTGTTCAAATAAACCTGTTCTTTTACTTTCTTAGTTCGGCTTGATCCGACTTACTGCGTCGGCCGAGAAACCTATCATCACATGACAGAAAACCTTTTATGGAGGTCATGGGTCAACTGACGAGACCTAGTTCTCTCCTTCTAACATGTGGGTCTAAAGGATCTAACTCAGGTCACTGGGGATGCTGCTTCCACTGATCATATCTTCCATGGCTTCCCCATCCCATTGCCAGCTGTGTTTCTGCAGCATGGATAGCATTTAATACTGACATTTTATTGAGCCCGGTACTGAAATAAACAAGTACTTATCTTTTCTCTCCCTGAAGAAAGGGATGTGCCCGTGTAGGGCACCTCCCTCAGAATGACTGTGCTTGCCCAGTGCAGAATGATACTTGTAATAACTGGTTGTATAAATAAAAAACAACAACAAAATGATGATGAATCTTGCTTTTAACTTAAGCATTGAGGTGCAGAACCCAACTTAAGGCAGCCACGTGGACAACAAAGTCAATGAAATAGACAGCATGCTAGGCTCTGGAGAGATCACAGGCTGATGGGAAGACAAGGAGGGGAAGACTCAAACCCAGAATGGCTGGATCAGCTTTAAAAGTGACCTGGTATCAAAATAATGCAGGTGTATTGTGAATGAAGACATAACAATGCCGCCTACAGTTTACTTAGTGTTTGCTGTGTACTCACTGAGTACACATTTCCATACATTGCCACTTTGATAATATCTGTGAAAACTGAAATGAAAATTAGAATTTACCAAACAGTTCAATTAAAGGGTGTCTGTGTCCATTACAAAAGGCCTCTTTGCAGTACAAAAGGATTAGCAGTGGGGTTCCTTTCCAAAGCATCTCCCCTGTGCCCTAAAGTGTTTACTTATAGATCATTAACTGCTTGACCAACCTGCCTCAGGGCACAAGTGCTTAGCCATCAGGAAGGATGCATCAGTGGAGGATCAATGAAACTGCAAAACAAAATGTCTTCAAAATGGTCCATCACATCAATGGGAGGGGAGTCAGGAACTCCTATTTGCTTTATCTCAGTGGGGAGCGCATGTGTTGGGTGAACAGCACACCTGTGTATTCTCACTCATGCCCAACCAAGGCGGACGTGATCTCCGATCTATAGGACCAAACTGTGATATGTCCAGGGTCACGACTATGCTTGGCTTCCCTTCGCCTGTGCTTTAATTAAGAGGTAAAATGATTAAAGCAGCAGATGTTGCTAGCCTGAGGTCCTGGGCCCTAGCATATCAAGCAGATGCTCCCAAGCAGGGCAGCATCCTTTAATGATGAGGCATTTGCAATTCATGAGCACTCATGGTGTCCCTTCCTTTCACTCTACAATGTTCTGCTTGTCAGGGGTTCCATTGTGTGGCCCGGGTGCATGATGAATTAGGAAAAACCCTTCTGGTTTGGGACACAGTCTTGTGTGGATGAAAATTAAAAATATCTCCCAGAAGATCAAGAGATACTAAGAGTGGAGGCTTCTACCCTCTTACCACCAGCCTGGTGATATGGCTGAAAGTCATATTCCATGTCACATACCCTACCCAGGAGGCAGACCAAGGACCAGGAGTTCAGAAAGAACTAGCCTGCTTCTCCATTTGATCCTTCAGCTATTAACCTTGGGTTCATTTTGATCTTTTGCCAGGATAACCAGTCACTCCAGGCATGCATGCTATCTTTAGGCAAGGCTTTCTGGCCAGGTACCAGAAAATAGATACCACTTTTATTGCCAAGAGTGACCCAGGGCAAGACACACACACACACACACACACACACACACACACACACTGCATTGCAGTTTCTTCCTTTTTATATATGTAGTAAGTAATCAGAGGGTTTCCTCCAGGTAAGTGAACTGAGAAAGGAGAACTATCAAAATTTGTTCCTTTCACAGAATAGTGAGAATCAAACAAGATAAATAAATTATACGATTTAAAGCAATGCTTATGCTAATGTGGGTTAATATAAGAGTACTTGGTCCTGGGGTCCAGTCATAGAGAGGAAGGAATGATAATATGAGCAAAGGGGACAAGACCATGATGGTGAAACTCACAGAAACAGCTGACCCGAGGAGATGGGAACTCATTGACTCCAGATTGACAGCAGAGAAACTTGCATGGGACCAAACTAGGCCCTTTGAATGTGGGTGACAGTTGTGGGACTTGGCCAGTTTGTGGGGCAGCTAGCAGTGGAACCAGTATTTATCCACAGTGGTGATTTTCTTTTTAGAGCCCATTCGCTATGGAGGGATACCTTGCTCAGCCTAGATACAGGGGGTGGGAGTGAGGGTGTGTTGGGCCTGCCTTAATGATGTTATAGACTTTCTTGATCACCCATGGGAGGCCTCACCCTCTCTGAGGAGTGGATGGGGGTGGGGTGGAGGGAGGTGGGGAAGCAGGAGGAGGGGAGGGAGAGGGAACTGAGATTGGTATGTAAAATAAGATTTTTTTTTTTTTAAAGAGTACTTGGTGATGCCTGGACATTTAACCATGGAATGTGCTCAGAAATACACCATGGTTAGAAACACATTTGGCTGAAAGTCAGAGAGCAACAAAAATGATGGACTTGACCCTTTAATGTTCTGATTTCTTATTGTATCCCCTTTCAGAGGCTGAGTCTATGATGACAGCAACATTTCCTATGGAGGATGTTAAGCAAGTCCAAGGTCTCAGGCCTTTTTGTCTGGGCAAAGCAGAGGGAAAGAAAGCCAACAGTGCAGGCTGGCTTGCAGTCATCTGATCGAATAGATGCATTATCTCTGTGCATCTCCCCTTCCCCGAGCTCTGTCAACCTCCTCAGAGCCCTCGGCTGAGCTCTCTGCACCCTGCTATTTCCAGAGAACCTAGCCGGCAGGTTGCAGTGAGCTAAGACTGCTTTCGGCTATGTTCCTGCTCGGAGCTGGGCTGCTCTCCTTCATCCTCTGCAGAGCTCCTGTGCCCAGCCTCAGTAGCCTGTGAGCCTGGACACTGCCAGATGAGCTAACTCCCTCTGAGGGTCGAGTAGGCGGTCCACGGCTTGTGCAGAGGGATCCGTCACTTTGTTTCCTTGACTTGTGTGGCTCTAAGAAAAGGCGCCATTGACTTAAAATCTTCCCAGGAAAAGGAAATCTGTTCATTAAATGTATGGCAAGTTGTAGGTACGTTTCAATTTCAAAAGGGTTAATATGCAAAAATATGTGTATTTTGAGGGAGAAATGGTATTTTAAAAAACCCAGGGACTTGCATGATTCTGAGGGCATATGATGCAGCATTCTGCTCTTTTCATATTAAGTCAACACTGGTGAACTTGGGTGCATTCTTAGCTCAGAAGTCCCCTGCACTTTACTTAGCCTTATTAGTTAGGCCTAATGACCAGGTCACATCCCACATGCCAGCTTGGGTTTCAGATACTGCACTGACAGCATTGGAACCCAGTGCCCTATTCCCTCCGAGCTTGAGATAGCGGGTACCACCTGTCTCCCCATGGCTGCACTACATCACAATTCCTAGTAGACAGTGAAGCACTTTGGCCTTCCATGGGTGTTCAGGGCTCGGAGTGACACTGGGAAACAGGTGCGAGGCCACTGGCTGGATCATTAACCTCATTTCTGCAGCTTGTGCCATCTCAGCCGGTCCTGTTCCCACCTTTCTTCCTACCCTCCAAGCAGAACGTTTTAAGAAGTCACCTTGCTTCCAGAGAGTTCAGTTAACAGCTTATGCTGAAGTAGATATGGGACAGCACTAGGAATTTCATCTTGCTTATTAAACAATAAAGTTGGATTTTTCACATTTTAGATGAGTTGTAACAAAGACAAAGTATCAAATATATCGCAGTGTAAATTGAAATACTTATATCAAGGGAGAAACCTTAAGATCTGGAGTGGTAATCCAGCCAGCACTGTTCTTTTTACTCAGGTTTTTTCGGGGGCTATCCAGGGTCTCTTGTGGATCAATATAAATTTTAGGGTAGGTTCCCCCCCATTTCTGTGAAGAATGAGATCAAGATTTTGGTTGGGGTTGCATTGAATCTGTAAATTGCTTTTGGTAGCATGGACATTTTCCACAATATTAATTCTTAGTCTATGAACATGGAATATCTTTCTATTTTCTAGTGTCTTTCTCTAATCTCTCTTTCTTCAGAGGCTTAATTTTTTCTTGTAATCGGCCTTCACTTCTTGGTTAGGTTTATTCCTAGATATTTTATTTTCTTTGAGGATATCACAAATGGGAGTGTGTCCACATCTCTTTCTCTGTATGTTTGTGAAAAACTATTGATTCGTGCAAGTTGATTCTGTTTCCTGCTGCACTGAACTTTCCGTTTCTAAAAGTTTTCTGGTAGAATTGTCAGGATCTCTAACATATCGTATTATATCTACAAATCAGGGTAGTTTGACTTTTCCTATTTGTATTCCTCTCATTTCCTTCTCTTGCCTTATTGCTCCATCTAGCATTTCAAGCATAATGTTGAAAAGGAGTGGGGATGTTTGACATCCCTGTTTTGTTCCTGACTTCAACAGAATTGCCCCAAGCTATTTTACAGTTAGGATGATATTGTCTGTGGGTTTCTCTTATATATAGCTTTTATTATGTTAAGGTATGTTTCCTCTAGTCCTGCATTTTCTAGACCTTTATCATGAATGCATTTGGGATTTTGTTAAAGTTTTTTTCAGCCTCTATTGAGATGATCATGTGATTTTTTTTGATCTTCAAGTACATTTATGTGGTTTATTGAGTTTATTGACTTATGTATGTTCAACCATTGCTGCATTCCAGGGATAAAACTAATTTGGTCACGGTGGATAATCTGTTTGATGTCTGTCTATATTCTGTTTGCAACTATTTTTTGAGCACATTTAAATCTCTGTTTATCAGGGATATGGGCCTGTAGCTTTTGCTTGCTGTGTCTTACCTGGTTTTGTCATCAGAATGACGCTGGCTTCACAGAAGGAGTACAGGAGTGTTCCTTCTATTTCTTTCTTTATTTTCTTTCTTTTTTCTTCTTCTTTGAATAGTTTAAGACAGATTGGCTTCCAATGTCTGGTAGAATTCTGCTGTGAATTTATCTGGCCCTGGACAATTTTTTTTTAAGCTGGAAGGGTTTTTATTACTATTTCAGCTTTCTCATTTTTTATGAGTCTGTTTATGTTGTTGACTTCTTGGTTTATTTTCAGTGGTTTGGCTCAGCCTAGAAATTCATCCATTTCTTTTAGGTTTTCTATCTTAATTGAGCACAGGTTTTTAAAATAGACTCAAAATATTCTGAATTTCTTTAGTGTCTAATGTTTCCCTGTTTATTTCTTAATTAACTTGGGTCCTCTCTTTCTTTCTTTTGGATAGTAGGATTTGTCATTCTTGCTTATCATCTCAGAGAACCAGCTGTCAGATTCATAGATTTTTTTTTGTGTGTGTGTCCTTTTTTCCTTTGGTTGTTGTTGTTTGTTTGTATTTTACTGCTTTCTGCTCTGAGTTTTACTATTTCTTGCATTTGACTGAGCTTGGATTTGGTTTGTTCTTGTGTTCCTGACTTTTTGAGTTGCATCATTAAGTCATTTATTTGTACTCTCTGTTTTTTTTTTTCAACACAGGCCCTTAGAGCTATCGATTTCTTTTGCAGCACTGCTTTCAATGCACCCAGAGGTTTTGCTGTATTGTGTTTTCATTTTCCTTTAGTTCCATGAATATTTTTTACTTCTTTCTTGATTTCCTCTTTGACTCATTCATCATTCAGTAATCAGTTGACTCTCCATGAATTTATGTGTTTATTAGAAATTTGTTTGCTGTCAATTTTAAGTTTTGTTTTATTGTGGTCAGATAAGCTACAAGGAATGATTTTGATCTCTTTGAATTCATGAAGATTTGTTTTGTGTCCTGGGGTGTAGTTTATTTAGCAAAGCATCCATGTGTTGCTGAGTAAATGTGTATGTTTTGGTGTTTGGATGGAGTATTCTGTAAATACGCGTTAAGTCCATTTGATGTATGATGTCAATTAATTTTCTATTTATTTTTTGGCTAGATAACCTGTCTATTTGAGAAAGTGGATTGATGTTAATCCATCTCTTTAAATCCAGAAGTACATTTTTAAAAAATGAAATTGGGCCTCCCAGAGTTTGGTGAGTATGTGTTTAGGATAATAATGTCTCGTTGGTTAGCTGTTTCCTTGGTTAGAATGGCATGTTCCTTTTTAATCTCTTCTGATGAGTTTTAGTTTGAAGTCTATTTTGTTATCTGCTAGGGTAGTGATGTCTTCATGGTCTCATTTGATTGAAAGTCTTTTGTTCATCATTTTAAGGCAGTGCCTATCTTTAAAATTGTGTTTCCTGATTCATTCAGTCGTCATTGTCTTTTGATTGGATTATTTAGGCCATTGATATTTAAAGTTATTATTGAAATATGTGTGTTACTTGAGGACATTGTATCGTTAATTTTTGGTGTTGTTTTGCGTTTTCAGTGGTACTTCATATTTCTTTCCACAGTCTCTTTACTATGCTCTTTAGGTTATATTTGTTGGATATAATTTGTCAAATATTTAATATCTTTGAAATTTTTTCTTTCTTTTATGGTGGATAGCTTTTAGGTTATATATTCTAGTTTGACCATCATGGTCTTTTAGGACTTATACTGCATTGTAGCAGGTTCATCAGGTTTCTAAAGTTTCCATTAAGAAATCAATTGTCCTTCTGATGAGTTTTCCTATATATGTGACTTGTGTTTTTTCTCTTACAGCTTTTAATATACATTCTTTGTTATGTCTATTTAGTGTTTTAACCATGATATGCTGTAAGAATTTTCTTTTCTGGTTTTGTCTATTTAGTGTTTTGTGTGCTTCTTATATGTGTATGTATCTTTCCTTAGTTTGGGGAATTTTTTTTTATGCTCTGGTTGAAGATCTGGTCTATGCCATTGATTTGGGATTTTTCTCCCTTATCTATGCCTATAATTTGAAGGTTTGATTTTTTTTCATGGTATCCCATATTTCTTGTATGTTCTTTTCTTGTCTTTCTAATTTTTTTTCATATTCTTTGCTTATTTGATTTAGATCCTCTGATTCATCTTAGAGTCTGGATACACCATCTTCTGTTTGACTCATTCTACTTATAAGGCTTTTCATTGAGTTTTCTAGCTAAGTTATTGGGTTTTCAATTCCATGATTGGAATTTCAGCTTGAGTCCTCTTCATTCTTTCTATCTGCTTCTTGAATTTTGTTTTCTAGTCATGAATGTCATCATTTATCATTTCCATCAGCCGTGTGTGTGTGTGTGTGTGTGTTCTTGGGCATCACTCAGGCATTTATTCTCCTTAAGTTCTTTTGTCCCTAATTTAATTGAACTGTATGGTTTTGTCTTCTTTTGATTCCCTAAATTCTTTAGTGAAGTTTTGGATAGTTCTTTTAAATTCTATGTCCTGGGGTTCATCTAGGTAATTTTCTTTGGCAAACATTTCTATAGGAGTGGTAGGTTTGAGAGAGCAAATGCTGGCTTGATCTTTCATACTGGTATTTTTTGCCATGAGATCTGGGCATGTAGACTTCCTTTCTTAGGTCTGCATCTACTATGGACAGAGGGCAGAAGAGAAGATATTCAGGTGGGTTTGGCCTTGAAGTTGGAAATGGCCTGGGTTGGATAAAGTCAGGTGGACAGGGGAAATTGGGCTTGTGTCCAGGATGTGCTTCCTGGTCCAAACTATAATATGGGGGTAGATCTGAATGGGTGGAAAGGTTGTATGTAGCCAAGGAAGGGCTTGTTGCTTAGGGGGAAGGTGGGTGGGGCTTGGCAGAAGCTTGGGATTGGTTGCAGCACAGGAAAGGACAGCCAGATAAATCAAATGGGACCCTGGGCTGAATCTGGTGGTTTGGGAAGAAGGAATGGGTGGGAAGGGTCAGGAAACTCAATGGGCTGGACCCTGGAGAAGGATGTGGGAGGTCTAACTGAGTGAAGCAGTTCAATGCATCATGAGCCACATCTGTCAAATTTTCCTAGTTTTGATCTCTTTCTAGTGCTTTGAAGCTGCTTTTAAATATTTTTCCATTTTTAAAAATTAAGCCAAGTGGTGGTGGCACACACCTTTAATCCCAGCACTTGGGAGGCAGAGGCAGGCAGATCTCTGTGAGTTCAGGTCAGCCTGGTCTACAGAGCTAGTTCCAGGACAGCCAGGGCTGTTATACAGAGAAACCCTGTCTTGAAAAAAAATAATTGTGTCCCCAGTTTATATCTATAATCTTCAAGAAGGTAAATTTCTGTGGGATAATGCTCTTGTACACTGTAAAGATTTGCCACTTAAATTAGGTTAATGAAATGCTGATTGGCCAGTAGTCAGACTAAAAGAATTCTGGGAAGAGGAAATAGAGGCAGTCACCAGCCAGACATAGAGGAACCAAGATGAGCATGCCTTACTGAGTAAAAGTACCAAATCATGTGACTAAACATAGACAAGAATTATGGGTTAATATAAGTTGTAAGAGCTAGTTAATAATAAGCCTGAGCTAATAGGCCAAACAGTTTATAATTAATATAAGCCTTTAAATGTTTCTTTGGGACTGGATGGCTGCAGGACTGGGTGGGACAGAAACTTGTCTACAGTAAATGTCATAGAAGTGCAGCCATATCAATTAGGAAAGCATTTCAATGCACAAAAAGTGCATTATTGTGTTTGGTTTTGAACAACAGAGTATGTTTCAGCAAATTCAAGCAGGAAATAAGTATATGATATATTATTAATGTATTAGGACTATCAAATAAAATGTGACAGACTAAAAAGCTCAAACAACAGACACTTATTTTCTTAAAATTATTGAGGGCAAAAGTCCAAGATCAAGGTTCTGGCCAAGTCTCTCAGAACAGAGAATGATCTAGGTTTGTCATCCTTTTAGTTTGGAACAAGTAGATATATTACGTATATAGGAAGCCACAGTAATAAAGAATAAATGACAAGTAGGAGTTAAACAGACAGCAAACTATCACTGAATTAGGTGCTCAAAACATCCAACAGAAATCGACCAGGGAAGACTTTTGAGGCTATCAGCCAGAATTTCCAACAGAGAGAGACCTAGACAGAGAGAGAGAGAGCCCCCTCAAGTGAGGCTTCCAAATAAAAGAATAGCAATAGCTAGGGAGGACACCACTGAATCAGGCACTCACAACATCCTGTAGATACTGATGCAGGCTGGGGCTGTCAGCTGGAGCTGCTCACTGAGCTTGCTTTCCACTGATAACCTTCGGGTGGCTGGGCTCCCAGCCTCTCTCCCCCATTGTAAACACTTTTATCTCACAGAGTAAACAAATCACAGCTGTTGGAAATGGTCTACCTTCCAGCTGTTTGTAAGGACATATTTTTTTACACTTGGGCTGTTCTCTACCTCCCCTGTTAGAGGGGCCAGACCACCCTCAAGACAAGGCACCTGGAAGGACATTTGTCATAGACATGCTTTGGCTTAAAGTGTTGGGTGGGGAGGGTGGCAGCAAACTCTTTCCTGAGCTCGCTCTTCAGTGAGCTCAAATAGCACAGGACAATAATAATGATAATGTGCATCGTACCTTGTGGCTCTTTTCTCAATGTGCGCACATCTATAGGAAGTAAAGCTACGCCATCTCTAGAAATGACAAATCAGCATATTGAAGATTCTAAGCTGAAAACATTAGAGAAACCCGGGGCAGAGAGGCTGTCTGACTTTGTCTTTTCATGTGTGCAGCAGTCATAAAACTCCTTTGAGACAGAGCCTCCCTATACCAGGCCAAGGAAATAGCCTTTCTCATCACGGCTGCCAAGGGCCTGAGCACATGCACTGCTTTTCACTGTCTTCACGCTTCCTCAGGTGTCTCCGGGTGACTCTCCTTGAGCTTACTGTTGGAGTCCAGAGATCTTTGTTCTGCTGTTTCTTCATAAGAAATATAAAAAAAAAAATAAAACCATAGCCTGGTCTACAGAGCAAGCTCCAGGACAGCCAAGGCTACACGAAGAAACCCTGACTTGAAAACAAATGTGTGTGTGTGTGTGTGTGTGTGTGTGTGTGTGTATATGTATAAAATCATTTGCTATGACCATTTCTTTTGACTTCTGCCTCGCGGAGGGCCCTGGGTATGTATATAAAGTCAACAGCTTCTGTGGAGATCATCTTCCTATCACAACTGAGTGTCTAGAATTTGTTTCTTAAAGCATAGCGACTATTCTTTTAAAGTCAATGTGGCTTCTGGAAGTTGGATGCTGTGATACTAGTGGCTTTACACTGTGTTAGTTGTTCTTGCATTACTGTGACAAAATGTCTGACACCAGTAAATTCTGGGAGGGGCTGGGGTTGACTTTGGTTTGCAGCGTCGGACGTTTTTGTCCATGGTCCTTGGCTCCATTGATTCTGGATCCACGGTGAGGCAAAACATTGTGACAACTGGACCATATGGCAGTGTCTGCTCACGTTGTGACAAGAGACAGAGCTAGAAAGAGACCAGGGACTAAATATAACCTTCAAAGGCATGCTCCTGTGCCACACTTCCTTCACATACTTTCCAGTCTCTAAAATAGTGACACCGCTTAGGAACACAAAACCTTGAGAGAGATTTCAGATTTCAGCTGACATCCCTGGGGCCATACTTCATAAGTTAAAATCCTTAAGTCTCTTATATGTAAATATCACTGGTGAATCTCAGGTCACATATCTATTCTAGCAACAAGGGACTCTGGGAAAAGACTTCTGCCTGCTACAGCACAGAATGTGGAAGCAAGACACAGAAACTCTCAAGCAGAAGAAACAGGCACAAAGTTTCTGCGTGGTTAAAAATAACAACTGAAACACAGCGTGAACCATGGACCGATCGCCTCAGATCGCAAGTCATTTCCTTCTTGAGCAATTGTGACTTCTTTGGAACATGGCACAAACCTTTGTTGCTTGGGTGGCAATTTCTCCATGGATAAAAGCAGTTAAAGACATTCTACAAGTGGTTGCAGGCTAATAATTTTAAGTGATTAAGAAAATGGGGTGATAATTTTTTCTTCTAGCAAATATCTGTTATATTGGACTGATGAAGAAACCTAAATAAAGAAACCGCCATGGGAAAAATGTTTTAAACATTTGCTAAAGTACAGTCTCATCCCTAAAAATACTAGGCCAAGAGGGCACTAGAGATTAGTTCTCTGACCTTCAAAGAATAGAAAAAATGTTAAATATTTAACATGTTCCAGAGCATGGATAAAAATAGGTTTTTCGGCATGGTTTGCTAAGCTACACTAGCCTTGCTGTCTGCTTCAGAATGAGCAATGACCCCACCTACTGTAAACGATAAAGGTGTGAGGGGGTGTGTACAGAAATGCCCCTGCAAGCCTGTGACAGCCTAGGCCTGGGGTGGGGGTGGGAGTGGGGGAAGGTGACCGACCCCGAACAGCTGTGGCTTTTGTTCCTGGGAAGCAAATGAGTTTGGTTCATCTTGCAGGAAGGGGGTTGAGAAGAGAGATAACCTTGGCTCCTGTCCTCTGTCCTCCAACATCCTTCCTCATTGGCCAAGGCCATAGGTCAATGGAGTGCGTTGATGGGGGTCATGGAAGCCAGAATCCCAGAGCAGGTGGGGACAGATAGAGAGGGTGATTCTGGAGAGAGATAGCCGAAAGTCAAATCACAAACTGTCATACCATCTAACTGTCTTGATAAAGGATTGACCAGGGCGAGCAGGTGCCACTTGGGCGTGAGGGCTTGGCCAGGGATTATCATAGCAGATCCTCAGCAGCTGGTGCCTGATAAACCGACTGGCACGCAGGGCTGGCGGTGAGGGTCCCTCCTAAGAGGCCGATAGAGGATCTGTCATCAGCTACTGCTGCTTTCATCACCCGCCAAGGACTCACACCAGCCACGGAGTGTCCAGAGACGGAACTGCAGCGGGGCAGAAGCAGAAGAGATTCACTTCAGTGGCCCAGCTCAGACGGAGAACGTTATAATCCTTAAACCAGAATTAAAATTGTGGCTCTCTGTAAGGGAAGGAGGGCAGCTTTGACTGTTTAGAAAGGCGGCTTTAGGTGGAGGCCTCAGAGGTGAAGTTTATACCATCTATCAGAATGTGGGAAGAATTCGAAGGGAAATGGGGATCTGTCATGAAGTAAGAAGATCCAAACTTTGCTACTGTTATGAATTGTAATATAAATATCTGATATGCAGGATATCTGACATGTGACCCCTGTGGGGTCGTGACCCACAGGTTGAGAACTGCTGTATTAGATACTTGAAATTTCCTGATAGAATTAATCTTATGTGTTCTTATCACACACTTAACTGTTAGCTTATGGCTGTGCTAAGAGAGCAGGCATTAAGATTCAGTGGGGTTGGGATCTCCAGTCTACCGCCTGGACAGGTGACATGAATCCAGAAAGTACATCACATGAATAACTTTCTCACAAACCAAAGAACTGAACTATGGAGGTCTGGTAATCAACAACTCCAGAGCCTTATATAGGAAAGCTATTGACCTTATTACATGGCAGTCGAAAAACTTAGAAAGCATGCATAAGTGTAGGTACCTTAAATAGGTGAGTTTAAGATTGTGAGCCAAATAGTCAAGGGGCAATCCCCAGATAGAGGAGATTGAGTGGTACCCATTGAGGAGGGGTGTTTGTAAATCAATTGGAACCATGGATGGGAGAAGGAACATACACGCATTGTTGTGGGCCTCAGTTTACTCTTTTAGAAATGGGCAGTGGTAGCGCACACCTTTAATCCCAGCACTTGGGAGTCAGAGGCAGGGGGATCTCTGTGAGTTCGAGGCCAGCCTGGTCTACAGAGTGAGTTTCAGGACAGGCTCCAAAGCTACAGAGAAACCCTGTCTCGAAAAGAAAGAGAAAGAAATGGGTGAACTTAGAGATCAGCACAATGAACGGTGAACAGGGGTCCAGCACTCAGAGGCTGAAGGGAAGGAAGAACAGAAACTCTGGAAAGGGCAGGAGCCCAGAACAGAGAGGGTAGGAGTTTTGTAAGGGAACAGAGGCTTGGTAAGGAAGAAGGATTTGGTTAGGGATCAGGAGTTTGGTATGGAAGCATGTTTCCCTAGGGAGGAAGGCAGCAGTTGCACACAAGCCGGCAAGAGGACGGGGTTTTCCTGAGAAGGAGATCTTTAGTAGTGGCCGGGGAAAAGCAGCTCGCAGTCGGCAGAGAAGGCCGTGTTTATGGCAAGAGAAAGAACATAGACCGGGCAAATTAGGAAAGAGTCAGATCCCGGAGAGAGGCAGGGAGGGTATTATGGAGAAAGACAGCCTGAAAGTGGAACGGGATGAGCAGCGAATAGAAGCTGGGAAAGGCAAAGGCTTGTACGCAGGGAGCCTTGGGCCATATTCCACGGTGATAAAGTAAGGTCCTTTTGAATCTGGAAGTCAAACGTATTGCCCTCTGGCCAGCAGCGGCCCTGTTGACCGGTACTACGACCAGGCTGTGTTACAGTAGAAAAACTGTTGAAGAGATGTGCTAAAAAAAAACCTCAAGGTGGTTAGAGAATGATTGGTCCATATGAGGAGGAGTGAGAGGCCATTCTTCCTGACAGAAACAGGTCCCGCTGACCGATGGCACTGTTCAGTAAGAGGGTTCATTGAGGGGAGAAAGATGTCTACGCTGTGAGGGGCAACAGTTATGTTTTACATTTGTAAGTTACTGTGCTTTAGAGATCTATGAAACAAAACGCCTCTAACCTGTAAGCCCAACTTTGCTCAGAACAGATAACTTCCTGAAAGGCTGGGGGCTGTTGCTCATGTAAGATAACAAGCCATGTGTTTTCCCTTTTGTGAACAAGGTTTGTGAACAAACTTCATAGGATGTACTTACTCAGACGTAGGTGAGAGGTATGTAGGCAGGAAGTGTGTCAGGATGTATACTTGCCCCCAATTGGACAAAGGCAAGAAGTATGTAGATTTTGGATTTTGCCTTTATTAGCACTTGATTCACGTAATTTGCCACCACTCTCTGGGTATCCTGGGTACCGACCTTGCCAGTGTCCACTGTCCTGGCCAGTATTTAATAAAACTTGCTTCAAATTTGGCTCAAAAATTGTGGCAGTGGTCTTATTCTTGCCCAATGGGGTTAACAACACTGCTCCTCCCAAGGGAGTCTGGCAGTTCAATCTGGGGTGTAAACTCTACACCTGGCACCAGGTTTCTGAGGCATCCACTTAGCAGACAGTCAGGACAGAAGCATTTCTAGAGAAGGGAAAAATTCTCAAAACTCAAAAATTCTCAGAAACCAAGGTTGACGTACCACAGTGGAGAGATGGTCGCTGTATAAACTGATAACATGGCTACTCTGAGGTATGATTATGGGGGAAGTTTTCACTGTGGATATGCGAGAGGGAGCAACTGGAGGCCGGAGAAGAGTCGTCTGTAAGTGTTGATGGAGACTGCTTGCTCCTTTCCTGGCCACCCAGACCCAAAATAGCTACACAGAAACTGTATTAATTACAACACTGCTTGGCCAATCACTTAAGCGTATTGCTAGCTAGCTCTTATATCTTAAATTCACCCATTTCTATTATTTTATATTTTACCACGAGGCTTATGGTTTACTGTTAAAGTTCCTGGCGTCTGTCTCCTTCGGTGGCTGTATGGCTTCTCTTTGACTCTGCCTACTCTCTCTTCCTCAATCTGGTTCAAATTCCCATCTTGCCATATTCTGTGCTGCAATAGGCCCCAAGCAGCTTCTTTATTAACGAAAGGTATTCACAACATACAGAGCGGAACCCTACAACACCTCCCCTTTTCTGTCTAAATAAGGAGGAAGGTTTTAACTTTAACTTAGTAAAGTTACATACAACAGAACAGTTATCAACCAAGAATTACAGTTACAATATTTTGTTTATTTACAATTGGCAAATTAAGGAAAACACTCTCTCATCTATCCTATGTTTGTGAGTCTAAAGTTTTATATCTAATCTATCCTTTATAACTATCTTTCTTCAACTCCCTCAAAGACTCCAGAAGGATATAATATTACCTAAGTTAATAGGAAGTGCATTGTAAGCAACTTTTAAAACTCTAGAACTGACAGAGATATCTCACTGCCTGGACAGTCACCCAAAGTTCTTCTGTATCATTGGAATATCCATCTTTAGGCTACAGGTCCATAGTATCTGGTAAACTTTTCCATGAACAGGAGATTTCAAAGACAGTTCCACCTATATTGGCAGTTTGTAAGTCACTTTCTTCTGTGCACTGCACAATGTCTGGCAGACTCTTTCACGAAGCATGAACCCTGAAGGACCATCTCACCTTTAGGCAAGTTTAACAGTCATTTTTCTGGGGATCCTGCATATCCAGTTCATATAGCATAACATCAAGTGGTCCAGGCAAGAGCAGTTTCTTGTCCAAATGGCCAACAAACTCCATAAAGAGCCTTTTTAATGCCCATATTCCCCTTGAAGTAATTGGTGCTACCAGGAGGAGATGTGTCTCACATCAACAGAACCCTAAATTATTTAAATGTCATATTCTACAGTTCCTTGAAGTGGTTGAAGATTACCTATCTATGTGGAATACAATCTCTATGTATCTAAAGAACCTGATAAGCCTAACTATAAGTATGACAAACTATTGACCTATAATGCTTAGTACCTGTATAGACTATTCATATTATATTAAAGTCTTTAAACAACTGTGCAGCAAATGAGGACAATGACATCAAAATGTAAACAATGTATAAATATCTTGATCAGAGGTAGAAATGTATATTGCAATATGATAAATATATCCTAAAATTGTATCAATATACAAAATGTCACAAGCAGAGTTAGAAACATGCGTGCCTACAATATAAAAAAATATCTTTGCATAGGTATACAAATCTTGTAAACAGAAATAGAGGCATATTCAATATAACAATATAATTTGAATTTGTATCAATATACAAGAATATATACCAATGTAAATTGTCTATAAATAATAGCTCATAAGTATTCACTCTATTACTCACTATTATTATTAGTATGAGTAAGCTCACACTAATCTACTTATTATCCCATTCAATTTTTTTCTTTTTTTTTTCAGTGAGATCTCTGAGCCTACAAAACTTCCACCCCAAACCCCAACTTTATACCAGTTATAATCAATCCCTAATTGATGTCCCTAACCTTGAGGACAAAACTTGCCTATTCTGTGCTGCAATAGGCCCAAAACAACTTCTTTTTTAACCAATGGTATTCACAGCTTACAGAGGGGAATCCCACATCATGTAAGGGTCCAGAGCAGAGAGAGAGAGTGGCAGATTGGATATGGCCATGACAGAAGCAGAAACAGAGAAGAGAGAGAGAAAGGGAGGGAGAGAGAGAGAGAGAGAGAGAGGAAGGAGAGAAGGAGGGAGAGAGAGAGGAGGGAGAGAGAGGGAGGAAGGAGAAAGAGAGAGGTGCTATGGGGAAGAGTGGAAGATGAAGACGAGTGTTGGTAAAAGAAGAGGCCCAGAGAACACAGCTGAAATAGCAGGGCTATAAGGAGAATGAGAAGCTGGGGACAGGGAAGCCCATCAGCAGGAGGGAGTTTATGGTACGTGCTGAGGAGAGAAGAGCTAGGCTTCTAGTATGGACTCTGAAATGTGTAATGGGCATTTGTGATACTGGGTGCCTGATAACCTAACAGGCACCACAGATAGCCCTTTCTCCTTTTCGCTAGTGATGAGGGAAACGACTCCTTTTGCAGAGGGAACCAGCATCCCAAGTTCGTGAGGAATACTGGCTTTTGTCTAACAGTCAGAATTTGGGGAAATGGCATTTCCTTTGGACCTGGAAGTCGTCTTCAAAGTCACTCAAGGGAAAGGGGGTTATGAAGAGTTGGAGCAGGAAACCAGAGACAGGAGTAGATGAGGGCCTCTGTTGGAGAGCCGCACCCTAACCCCTTGTCTGGGCACTGATGAAGGAAGTCTCAGTGAGAAGGAAACACAGACCCAGCATGAGTGACTTAAGACAGGGCAGGTCTTCATCTGGGGGACGACCTGACCTGCTGAGTGTCTGCAAGATCAGAGCCCACTGTCTGCTTACAAGCTAGCTAAGCTAGACAGAAGAAGTGGGCAGGGATGGCTATTGCTAGGGATACTTGTACCCTCTTCTTTCTGGAGCTCCATAGAGTTGATGGTCACCTGATTGAGTTAGAAGTGCTTGCTTGTCAGGTAGTCAGACTGTATTTCTCAGGGGCCTTTTCCTGTCACAGGGTGCTCCACTGTGTCCTTGCTCCCTAACCCACACATTTACTTTGTTCTGATCTGCAAGGAATAAATGATACTGACAGGTTCCAAGGGCCTGAAACAGTCAGATGAAGACCAGGGATGGGCGGAAGGTAAGACGAGGACCCACAAAATGGCCACCCCCTCAAAACATGTTCTCACAGCAGCGTTGAATTTGGGTTATTGAGCAATGTGGAAAACAAACTACCAGTAACCCAGCATATTAAAAAACAAAAACAAAAACAAAACTGACCTCAGAAAACAAAGCCATGAGGTGGTAGAAAGGGCTTGGAGCTGACCCCACCCTCTCTCCATCTCACAGGGCTCTGGAGAGGCTTGTGGTCATGATAGAGGCCAAGGGACTTTTAATGAGTTCTTAATCAGTTGCTTCATTACTGCGCTCTCAGTGAGCACAGCAATGGCCCCTGGGAGACAAAAGCCAGTGTGCAAGCCAAAAGGAGCTTACAGGTTCTGTTTCCTTTCAAGGACAGGTCTGTGGCGCTTTTCTCCTTTGCCCCAGCTGCCCTGAAGACATGGGCACAAACAAAAGGAAAACCCCAGATCCACTTTGCATTCACTCTGGGCTGCCCTTGGCCTCGGAGCTAATGAAGGAACAGCAAATTCCCCCTGAAAAGTTGATTTCCTTTGCATATGTTAATTTGTTCCCAAAGTCCCTACTTCCTAAGGCTTCTGTGACCCTCATAAACCACAGGAAGCTATGCTCCCCTCCTTTCTTCCTTTACCCTTCCCTAGCCCGGCTGCCCAGTCTAGCTGGTGGAGGCCACTGGACACAATTCAAAGGCAAATATTCATATGCCTTTAGTTAAGAGTGGAGGACTTAGCCGGGAAATCCTGGCTTGACCCCATTTTTGACTGTAGTTTTCCCCTCAGAAGAGGGAAACGTGGGTATGCTCTGAAACGAATAGTACCGCTGCTGGGTGGCAGGATGCTCCCAATGAGCTATTTCTTTCCAAAGGCTTTTCTCCAATCATGTGGCCTATCATGAAGTGTGAAGTCTGGGTTTCAGGATCACGCTCCAGGAGAATTATTGTAGAGGCGTGGGGGGCATGAAACAGATGTCCTGGAAGGCGAAGTCTTGAGATCAGTAGACTTCTCATATTCTAATATCGACCCTAAGCCCGTAGTTCTCAGATAGAATGAGATGGACATCCGGGTGTTTCCTTCCTTGAGGATTCTGCATGCAATACTCTGTACATAGGGAAGGGCTGTCATAGGCAGCAGGAGATCTGATACTGTTTGTCAGTGGATAGAGGTAGTTCATATGTGGGAAGGCTTCAACACCTCCCTTTTCTTCTTCATGCCTGTTGACATTGTCAACAAGAAACTGACAGGGGAATTCTTGTCATACGTGCCACCCTAAGGACGTTTGTTTCTGTATGTACCTTCTTCACCTCATCCCTCCCTGTTGGCCCCAAGTCACCACACACCCAGGGAGCATGGGAAAGATTGTAAAACAAGAGCTGAACACGCTGTCACATGCTGTGATAAATGAACATGAGAGCAGCTAGGTATCCGCAGACTTAGAGGACCTCAGGGCTGACTCCTTTCCCGTAAGGTCAAGAACCTGAGTATCAGGGGATGGCTGGTGAGAGGAAGGACACCTGGGTCACAGCTCGAGCCCTGGGAGGAGGGGGAACTTCTGAACTGCCCCACTAGTGATGAGTTACTAAGCCCAAACCTAAGCCCCAAACCGCATATTACGGCAAAGTAGGAGGTTCCATAAGGAACCAAGATGGACAATTGCTGCATCCTGTGAGGTCATCCAAGATGGCCTGACAATCACATGGACAGGAAAAACTCTCCCAGGAAAAGCTGTATGAGCCAGAAACTTCAAGAAAGTATAAAACTTGTCTAACATGTAGTTTGGGCAATGGTGGTTTTGGTCACTGTCACCCCCACCAGGAGTGTGCTGCCCTCTGCTCTGTGGTGAGCTTTGCCTATCTTTTGCATTATACTTCGGGTTTCTCAGATTTCTTTCAGGGAACTCAAAAGGAAGCTCAGAGGTGTCCAAAGGAAGAGCCCCTCAAGAAGCACACACTCAGGGTTTGCTTCTGCCATTCCTTGGTCCTTTGGGTTTTCCCAGTCTCATGGCTGTGAGCAAAGAGGCACAGAGAAAATCTATAAATAGGAAAAAAATTACATACTGAATGAGGAAATGTCACAACAACACTGTTGGTTCTTACATTACCTGGTTTAGGGGAAGAAATGCATCTTTGCCCTGTCTTCGGAGTTCTGAGAGTACTGCTAAGTCTCTGTTTTGGTTTGGTTTCTGTTGCTGTAATAAACACGTACAAAAAAAAAAAAACAAACATGGAAGAAAGGGTGGATTTCATTTTATGGGTTATAGTCTTTTGTTGAGGGAAGTCAGGGCAGGATGTCAGGGCAGGAAGTTGAAAGAAGGAACTGAGACAGAGTCCCTGGATGCTTTCTGGCTTATTCCCAGCCTTATCTTCATCCCAGGCCCAGCTGTTTTCCAGGACCCCTTCATGCCTTCAAAACCAGTACCACTTGGGAGACTCTTACACATGGCCAAGTCTGGCTTCCAGCTTGAGATGAAGCCTGGTCCCACTTTGGACCACAGCTTCTGTGTGCTGACCTTTAGGAAATACTTCCAGAAGATTCCACCTCAGCGATTCTGGTCTTTTATTAATCACAGCTGATGTCTAAACCCCAGCTGACCACATTCACTGACGCACAGGCGGCTTCACTTACACACACTCTTAACTCTAATTTACTGCACAAACAGTCCCACAGAGCCCCTGAGAGACTCTTGAACTGTTCCCTGAAACTTCACACGCTTAGGATCAATATTCCAATATCAGAAGTTTACTCTTTTCAAGACTTGGTTTTCCAGGACATCTGTTTAATGCCAACCATTGTCAGCCAATTAACTGTAGTTGGGGGCGGAATTACACTAGTTCAATAACTTATGCTGCCTTTGCTCTCAGTGCCCTGTGAACACTGGGGAGGCCTAGAGAGTTCCCTGAAAGGAAGGCATGATACAGTCGTTCTTTGAAGAGCAGCATGGGATTTCAACTAGACCACCAGACAGGAGGTGACCAGGGGGAGGTACCTGAGTTTAAGGAACACCAGGAACACAGAGAATAGTGAGGCACAGAGAATCAGTGAGCGTTCTCTTCCAGTGTGGTGGCAGGATACATTTCAGCCATCATAGGAAGGACTGTGTCCAAAGCATGTTTTTACAGTTTTGAGTACAGTTTATATTTTTAGGAGAATTAAAACATCACTGTCTCATCTCTATAACTATTTTTAAAAAGTCAAAATATCTTCCTCACAGGAAATCTATGGGTACAAGAATTCTGACAAATGTGAGGTGAACAAAAGCTAATTTTGTGTTCCATAACATAAGCTAATCATTGTCTACCAAATCGAATGCTATCCGGTCTAACACACTCCTATAATTTGGTTCAGTTTTATGAAACACATTACATCCTTTAACATAAACTACAGAAAGAAGGGAAATGAATTTAGCCAACCAGTCTTTGCAAGAAGATGACCATATTAACAATGTAAGTAGAATTTTGGATTAAACACATTTTAAACTATGATTGATCATAGTTCCCTCCAAGAAGTTGTGCATTTGTTTTTATCCTGGGAGATCAGTGTGAGACTGTGCTCCTAATCCGTGTATTTTCAGCATTTAAAAGTACTGATCTGAAGAGCAAATAATATACAGGACTCTATTTTCATCTGCTTGTGAGACAGACCGCTCTAATCAACACCAGTGATCACTGGGTGTTGTATTTCTTCATTTCTATAAGCTTGCCCCTTGTTTATTATTCTCTTTGCTGGCTCAGCCTTTTCTATTAATTTGTTGGAATGTTTTGTCAGTGAAGGGAATTAACCATATAGCTTTCTTGTGTTGCTCTTAGTTAACTTTATTCTGTACATATATTTAGTGTGTGTGTATGTATGTGTGTACGTATGTACATACATGTGTGAGAGGACAGCTTGAGAGAGTGAGTGCTCTTCTTCTACCGTGAGGGTTCTGGGAATTGAATTTGGCCCATCAAACTTGGAAGCAGATATTCACAAGCTGAGTCATCTGGATGTCCAGGTATTTATTGCTCTTATTTTTGTCCAATATTTTGTTTGCCCTTTGCTCATGATTTTTTTCCTGATAATATGGAGATTTTCAATTTAATTTTATTTTTGAGATAAGGTCTTTCCGATGTAGCCTGACTAGCCTGAAATCCACTGCGTAGATCAGGCTGGTCTTGAACTCATAGAGATCTGCCTACCTCCTGAATGCTGAGATTAATGGTGTGTATCCATTACCCAGGCACCCAAGCAGTACAGAGATTTCTTTCTTTCTTTCTTTCTTTCTTTCTTTCTTTCTTTCTTTCTTTCTTTCTTTCTTTCTTTCTTTCTTTCTTTCTTTTTTCTAGACTGTTCCTCTGTAGCTTTGGAGCCTGTCCTGGAACTAGCTCTTGTAGACCAGGTTGGCCTCGAACTCACAGAAATCAGCCTGCCTCTGTCTCCCGAGTGCTGGGATTAAAGACATGCACCACCACTGCCTGGCTCTAGGCAATGCAGAGATTTCTAAGCATGTTTTGTTGTTGTTAAAATTAGTCAATATGGTTTTTGGAACCAGGGTCTATTTAGAGAGAGAACTTGATGATTACAGATCAAATTTCTTTTTTGCTGTAGTACAATGATAGTTTTATGACCATTTAAAAATAAAAGTGTGGACCCCAGGTCCATATCAAGAGGCCAAGTAGAGAGGAACCTGACCGTAAGGCCTTACTGCTAAAGATGCCACTTACTATGCTTTCAAATGCAGAGAAATCAAGATAGTGCCCAACTAGAAGCTTCACCCTATTGTCTAGTATTCATGGTGCTAGAAGGTACTTTATATACTACCAGCTGAGAAGAATAAGTATCAATATTACCCACCTACAAACCCCAACACCTACAACAGTGAACTGCCTTCAAGATACACTGGTGCAATAGAGGCACAAATATTATGGGAGTAACCAATCCTTTTTTAACTGGATTTAAGGCCCACTCCATCAGATGGAATCCATACCTAACATTGTTAACTTGGTCAAGAACTTGAGACTTAGATAGGTCATGGGCCCTAAAGGAAAATCTACTACTATTATTCTGAAAAAATATTGAAATGACTCTTAGTGATATACTGCTATACCCACAGAGAAGTCCCTCTCAACCCTCAGCAGAGAGGCTTAACAGAGGAGGATTAACATAGAGACCAATGGCTGGACGATGTGCAGACAATGAGAGACTTGGGGGCAGTTAGCCCTAAATGGGACATCTTTAACAAATCCTTCATCTCAAGGCTCAGAAATCCATGTAGAAGAAGTGGAAAGATTGCAGTTCCTCAGAGGCAGTAGATGTCTCCAAGGAAACAGCATCTTCTAAACACAATGGGGCTGAGGTTCATGCGAACTCACAGAGACTGCGATAGCATTCGGGAGACTGAGACGAGTTCAAGCCAGACCAAACCCCAGCCTGAGAGGGGAAAGAGGACACACAGTCCCCAACCTCGGACCAAGAGGCTGTTTTCAGTTGATATCTGCTGGGAGAGGAAAATCAGTTTTCTCCAGTGGGATGTCACTGGGTATGTCAGTCACCCCAGGACAGGCCCCATTCTCAGGAGCAGCTGAGCAATACAAAATGGGCATTTGGGGCACTTTTGTTTTGTTTTTAAAATTTTTTTCTTTGTTTGGTTTGACCTTTTTTGTTTCATAATTTTTACTTTTGAGGGAGTGTAGAAATTAGCTCGATTTGGGAAATAACCAGGCTAGCTAAAGGATAGAACAATTATAGTTTTATTTATTATAAGGGGAAAACTCACAAAACAGGAATGAGAAGTCCAAGCTCAGCTGTGCCCTGTGGGAATCAGAGAGAGAGAGAGAAAGAAAGAGAGAGAGAGAGAGAGAGAGAGAGAGAGAGAGAGAGAACCTGGGTCATGCACCCATTTTACTCCAGTCCCAGAAAGCCACACCTTAACTTGGATCCAAGTTTTAAAGATAACTGGCTAACAAGGTTTTCCCATCACCTCCCCTTTTTCTCTAAACAAGAGCGATCCAAACCCAATACAAAACTATGTACAGTAGGATCAGATATCAAGTATAAAATTACAAACAACATAAGCAATATTAATCAAGGAACCCATGATAAATGTTTTAATAAACATTTTATTTTAAAGAGTCTAAATCTTATATTGGAATTAAGCTTGGCTAAATCATGAGAGGAAGGTAACTATGACTATTTAATCTTTAACCCCATTGAAGGCCTGAGAAGGAAGATAATATTAATTGAGTAGGCAGGAAGTGCAATTAAGCAGCTTCCAAAGTGAGCAATAGATGACAGAGACAATTAGCTACCTGAGCAATCACCCAAAGTCTCATTTGCAATGTTGAAGCAACCAACTTTGGCTAAGGCCTAATGTAACTGACAGGCAATTTTCAGAGGTAGGAATTTTTTAGAACTATCTTACCTGGTCTTGGCAAGGTTTGGAAATTCTTTTCCTTGTGTCCTGCTTATCCAGTCCGGATACCATGTACTTTGTCAGTGGTCAAGGCATGGGCAGTTCCTTGCCCAAAGGCCAGTTGTGCCAAGGAGAAACAAACTCTGAATGGCCAAATGGAGTGTCTTCAGTGCTCAACATTCTCTCAGGAATAGATTGGTGCTGTCAGAAGCAATCATGTCTCATGTCAACAGAACCCTAAGTTATTTAAATGCTATGTTCTACAGATCGTTGAAGTGGTTGAAGATTACCTGTCTAGGCAGAATACAATCTCTATGTATCTAAATAACCTAATTAATCTGACTATATGTATAACAAACATGAACAACTATTGACCTATAATATTTAATACCTGTATAACTTAAGGACTAAGACTTTACGTCAGAATATTAAATAATCTGTAAACAAATGTGCAGCAAATGAGGATAATGACCTCAAAATGTGAACAATGTATAAGTATCTTGATCAGAGGTAAGAATAATATATAATGCAATACGAAAATACATCCTAAAAGTTGTATCAATACACAAAATATCCTAAACAGAGGTAGAAACATGTATATATACAATCTGACAGAATAACTTTGCATAGGTGTACAAATATTGTAAAGAGAAATAACAAATATAATTTGAACTTGTGTCAATATACAAAAAACTATACCAATGTAAGTTATCCATAAATAATAGCTCACAAGTATTCACTCCATTACCCACTATTATTATCTCTCCCCCCTTTTTTATCTCTGAACCTACATAGTTTCCACCCCAACCCTCTACCTGATACAAGTAATAATCAACAACCCCTAAGTGGTGTTCCCAACCCTGAGGACAAACTTTTTTTGGGAGAGGGGATGTCGTCCTCTAGAATTGTTTCCCACTGTCATGGGGGTGATGGTCTCTTTATGGGATCTTGCAAAAGTAACATGATGGTTAAGTTTCAAGATTACTGTCTAGTACAGTTGCAAGTGATTTTCGAGCAGTTGATAGGGTTTTTTTCCTAAGTTCTTATTTGGAGTTTTGGCCAGAATGTCATGAGAAGGTGCACCATGTCAGCAGCTGGTACCCAAAAACAAGTCTTATAGCAGCACTATCAGCATCATGATGTCATCTCAACCAGGTGGAGTTGTTGCTGTGGAGCCCCATCTTCTTCCTGGAAACTTTAAAGATTACTGCAGGAAAAGGATCTGTAGAAAACTCTATTGTTTATCGTGGAAAACTTAAACATTATTTATATAGACATACATTCAATAAAGAATACAATGTAGACAAAATAGAGATAGAAAAAGTAAAATTTTTCCTAAAGTCTTTCTTCTGTCCCATATGAGACAGAAACTTTGAATACTCCTTTTAACAACACGCTTGGATTTAGAGAAGTATAGTCCAACTCCAAAGCCAGCTCTATATGTTCATAAATTATATATATATAAATGCATATGTATTGATCATCTGTTCTCATAAGTCATATTCATTTTTCTCGATGATCCTTATTGGATAGTTATTTTTCCTTCTGTCAGCATCCAAACATCCAGGGTCTCTTGAATTTTTGAAGATGTGTATTTTCCTGTAAAGACAAGAGCAGAACCCTGCCCCAACCCTATATGGTTTCCTTACCACCTGCATGGTTGTCTCTGTTGTGGATGAGCTGTCATTTCTCTTTCTCAGGAGGTTTTTCTTTTTTAAAGTGAATCTTTATTAATTTTGATAGTATCCATAGTTTTTCTTCTCCTGTGGAAACAAGAGCGAAACCCCTTCCCCAATGTAGCACATCTCCTGGTTTGGATTCCAAGGCGTAAAGTCTATCCAGTAGAGATAATGTCTCATCCTTGGACATAATTTTTATAGCATGCATATTACCTTCCTGGAGAGACATTCTATCAGTCAATCTATCATAACCCTTCAACAGAGTCTGATTAATACATTCAGCAGTATGACTGTCTCAACACCCTCTGTCATTGACTGGGTTTTGTTTGTCAAATTGGCTGTATCCTTCTCCAGAATGCTGAATATTTCTTTTAATTGATCATTGTCAGTCTGAAAAGATTGTATCATTTTTAAAAGTGCCTCATTCTTGGCCCTATTATCAAACCATGTTTTTAAGGATAAAATATGAAGGACAAAGTTAATCCCCAGAATCAAATAGAGGAGTGTAGGAGGGAAATCATATAAACCTTGCATAACATCGTATATGGTGTAAGTAAAGAGGCTATTGAGCTCCAGGGTGGTTAAATTGTTTGTAATCTTGCCCTTTTAAATTATAAATTTATAATTTATATTTTAAATTATAAATCTTACCTATGGTTGAGTTTGAGCTAGAGTAGGTGCGATAACCGTTACCGGCCAGTAGGTGTCGTTGCGCACTTGGAGCCCTGTGGCTGGTTTGAATCTGATTCTAATGTTAAATGCTAAAAGATATGACCAGATTAAAAAGCAGTTATTTAGTGCAAATCACATACTATGTGCTCCGCGGAGGTCCCTGACTGGTATAGAATAGCAAGGTAGTAATGCTGAACAAAGACATCTGGGGAAGCCCGGGGAAGCCCGGGAAAGCCCCTGGGAGCCCGCGTCTTGCCTGAGATTCCACAGCACAGAAAAACTGGACCCAGAGCGGCTCCAAGTCCTCAGGCACCTTGGCCTTCTGTGACTACACGGCTCCGAGGCATTTAATAAGGAAATATGAAGGACCTCAGCTAGCAGCTACTCAGGGCTGCTGCGCAGGAATTCTCTACCCAAAATGAACAGTGGCATGGAGCCTGACCACGGCTGGCCAGAGCCGCTGGAGACTATAGCCCCACGCGTCAAGCACCAACTATAGAAATTAGCTTGATTTGGGAAATAACCAGGCTAGTTAAAGGGTAAAACAATTATATTTTTATTTATTATAAGGGGAAAACTCACAAAACAGGAACGAGAAGACCAAGTTAGCTGTACCCCACAGGAATCACACAGAGAGCACGTCTAGGCCATGCACCTGTTTTCTCTGGGTCCCAGAAAGCCACGCCTTAACTTGGATCCACCTCTTAAAGATAATTGGCTAACAAGGTTTCCCCATCAAGGGAGAGGGAGGGAGAGAGAGAAAGAGAGAAAGAGATTTAAGATCCCCCTGCACATTCTCAGGGAAAATTGAGAACAGCTGTGGTTGTTGACAGGTTTCCCCCATTCTCGTCCTCTGCCAGCTCCTTACGCCTGGTCAATACATCCGCAGGAGATGAATGTAGTTCTGTTCACAGGTAAGAAACAGAATCCAGCTGAGGAACCATCTTGTAGCAACTTGGCACTCGTCCTTTACAAGACGGGTTTCATTCTGCAGGTGCAGCGCCCAGCCTGCCCACTGGGCGGTGGGTATGGCCATGGAATGTTTAAGGCAGGCTAACTGCGGCCTGCGCGTAGTGGAAACAGATTTGTCTGAAATGAAATGTTTTTGCTTTGCCCGGTGCACCGTCAATCTGATGTTCAAAATATGTGCACGTTTCCTAGATACTTGAACAAGCCTATCTTCGCTTTTAACATTTTAACATGAAAGAGGCAAGCTATAAAGCGATGTTAAGAGATGAAAGAGAGCTCCAGCAAGGCAAATGGCTCCTGGCAGCTCCACTGAGACGAAAGACTGGGAAGAGCCTGGGATGCACTTGTCCTGGCAGCCTCGTGCGCATTGAGGAACTCTGGCTGAGGGAGGAGACCACAGTGCTAGTGACCTGCTGGTGACTAAATTCCACCACAGCTGACTAACCAGGGAGTTCCTTATGCATCTGGTCTGACAGCGTGGTGTGAGGCGGGGAAAAGAAAAGTAGGTATTCTTTATTCTTGAGAATAAAGAAATGTTAATTTTTAAAATTAATTTTTTTCTTAGTAGACTTTCAGGAAGTTAGGCCCTTAGGGAGGAGCTAGCCTGCTGGAGGATACGCTTCCATGAGAGCAGGTTTAATTCAATTCTTCATTGAGGTATCTGTCCGGAGTTCAAGTCCTTGAATGGCCCTGGCGTGGGAAACTACAACAGTAGTAGAACAGCAGCAGGATGCTGGGCGAGTGCTGTCGATGGGCAGTTGTCGAGAGGGAGGTGTGGCCTTCATTCATTTAATCCTCCTCCATCACTCACTTACTCTTCTGACAACCTGCCGGCTTCCAGAGCTGCCTCCGTGATAAAGCTCCTCACTGACTTTGTGTTTAAGGGGGAGATGCAGATAGATGAATGCAGCATCATACAGTGAGCATTAAGTGTTCTGGAGGCAGCTGTGAAGGTGGGAAAAGGCGCCTGGGTGGGGAAGTCCCTGGATAGAACATTTAACACGAGATTGTTTAGAGATCTTTGCCGCTCCTGGTGGTATTGGGTTGCTGTTGCTCACCTGTCAAATCCACACTCAGCAGATACAGCTTAGATATCTTTGCATGTCCTAGGCAGGCTGCTAGGTCCTGGCTCCACAGACATTTAAGTGTGTGCTCTACCTACAGCGAGCATCCCTGTCTAGAAAGGTTAGGAATCCATTCTGGATATGTGTTTCCAGTAATGAGGCCTTCTGCAGTTTGGATTATTTACAAGAGTATAATGAGATATCTCAGGCTGGAGCCCCAGGGAAGCATGACATTTGCCTATAATTCACAGATGTAAATGCAGCCTGAAGGTGACTTTGTGTAATACGGCCACTGTGTCCGCATTTTGACTGCAACCTATGCCTCGAGGTCAGGTGTGAGAAGCTCCACGTGTGTCTCATGTTGATGCCTCCCAAGCTTTGGATTTTGGAACATTCTAGATTTTGAAAGATGCCTTCTGTGTTCCGCCGAGTCAGTCAGGGCTTAGTGGCCACCAGCTAGTGAGCCTGGCTGTGTTAATAAAGTTATTTAAACCTCAGTGTACACATCTGTGTCAGGGGAATTAGGACACAAACTACCTCTGAATTATCATAAGAGGTCACACAGACGTTTTTAAATCTAAAGCCCCAGGAAATATATTAAATAGGACGAATGAGGATTAACCAAAGGATGCCAAGTGTGAGAAAGCATGTGGTAGTGTGGTAAGTGTCAGCAGACTCAAGCACTTGGCACAGTAGAACAAACAAAGTGCCATCTGCCGGTGTGATTCCTAATCTTTCATGAACTCCTGTTTAGGCTGCAGGTGGCACTCCAGTTACCGCACAGCTCACTGCCCTTCTGTCACGTGTTCAACAAACGATTCTTCCAGAATATTAGGAAAGACCTTCTGTTCTATTCTGGGAGGTCAGCTGATAAGTGACTACTAGACCAAGGGTCAGGTCCGGAGGAAAGAGCGCCGAGATGCAGCCAAGGGCAGTCTTGTGCCAGGCATGGTATATGGTGGTGCACACCTGTGGTATCACTGCCCTTGAGGTGGCAGGAGGACCATGGGTTCAAGGCTAGCCTGGGTAACTCAGTGTGTTCCGTCTCCAAAAGACAAGGCTGGGGTGTAGCTCTGTGGTAGGGACCGTTTGGGCTGCTCTGGCTGTATCAGCAATACTGAAAAGACAAGCAGCTTTGGAAGGGAAAGGACCCTTGACTTTAGGACTTTGCTAGTCTCTAATTTAAAAAGTAAACAACAGAAATTTAAATGGGGAACAGGAGTCTGCATCCTTTGCAGCCTGTAGTGCTGGGGAAAGGGGGCAGCAGGTTGTCTGCGTTTTCATGCGGGGAGATAAAATAGGCACCAAACTGCGCAAACGATTCACACACTTACATGAAAACCCAGAGGAGGGCAGAATGTGGATGGAAGGGCCTCTGGGGTGCAGGAAAATGAGTTGACTTCCCCATTGATGTTGACATGAAGCCACACTCCCAGCCTGGCTGTAGTCTTCTCTTGGAAAATGATGTTTTAGTATCAAAGGGAACCCAAAGAGAGTGACAGCAATTCCTCTCCTGAGTTGCATCAATTCTGGGTGGAGAACTGGAGCCTACAGTGTGAGTGCCAAAGGTAGAGGTCTCCCCAGTTCCACGGTGAATGGGTCCAGTACGCTGAGGCATCCCTGCTGGCTGAGTTCACAGGGTGAAGAACTCCCGCTGTCAAAGCCTCCTCCAAAGCTTGTGATTTTAGTTCTTTATGAGTGGCCCACGCTGTGTGATCAGCACAGAGGTCTCACCGCAGTGCGGCATGGGGCATCTTCATTAATTGTGGCCTCTCAGAAATTTCTACTCAGTGAGGTAATGAAAGCCCTGGAAGCTCTCGCTCTGCAGACTGCCTTCTTAGCACTGCTCAACATCAGCCGTTAGACCAGTGGTTCTCAACCCTTTGAGGGTCCAGCAACCTTTATACAACGGTGGCCTAAGACTACCAGAAAACACAGATGTTTTCATTATGATTCATAACAGTAGCAAAATTACAGTCATGAAGTAGCAACAAATTAACTTTATAGTTGGGGGTCACCACAGCATGAGGAATTGTATTAAAGGGGTGCAGTATTAGGAAGGTTGAGAACCACTGAGTTATTCTCAATATCCACATAATTATTTAATAACACAGAGTCCCAAGGCTGTTGGGAGGTGGTCTCAGACTGCTGGATAGTTTTTCAATATGTCCTATGGCTTTAGGAAAGTCTGAGACAGGTAGCTCAACCAATCAATAAACATTAAAGGAAAAATATTGCAATCAAATCAGCATGATCAAAGTACATTCTGCCTTGGCCAGTCGAAGCTTCATTTCTTTCCAGACACCATGGCTTGATGTAGTCTTAGACTCTAGGGAATTCAATTCTTCATATATATTACAGTGTTTCTGGGAAAAAAAATCCTTCAAAATTTATTAATCAGAAACAGGATTTTCTCTGCACAAGACAGAAGACAACTTTCAGAGATAAGTTGTAAGAACCTTGCTATGGACAGGACTGGAGGTAGCTTAACAGGGTTCCCTCTAGACAGACAGTCCCACAGAATTCCCTTACAAAAGCAGTGTCTTTATGTGTGCCCCATTAGTCAGTTGAAAGTTAAATAAAAGCAAATCTAATGAAGTCAATAAAGCATAAGGTAAATATAAAGCAAAAAGGATGAGAAGAAAACCTTTAGAGCTCAACTGAGAGGCCCTAAGCAAGACTTCAAATTGGTGGTGTGATATCAGAAAAGGGGAAATGGTATGGGAAGTCCTTCTTTATATGTGTTGTTTTTATTGGTTAATGAATAAAGCTACTTTGGCCTATGACAGGACAGAATAGAGCTACGTGGAAAAACTAAACTGAATGCTGGGAGAAAGTAGGCAGAGTCAGGAGATGCCATGTAGCTGCTGAAGGAGAAAGATACCCATTGGAGCCTGCTGGAGCCTTGCCAGTAGGCCACGACCTCTTGGTGATATATAGATTAATAGAGATGGCTTAGTTTAAGATGTAAAGCTAGCTAAAACTGTACATAAGATAATAGGCCAAGCAGTGTTTTAATTAATAAGAGTTTCTGTGTGATTATTTCGGGTCTGGGAAGCTGGGAAACAAACAAGCAGTCTCCATACAGAGGTGTAAGTCCTACCTATCATTCTTCACAGCAAGACTTAATAGTACAAAGATATCAAAATGTTCCTTAAGTTGATGTACAAATACACAATTTTACAGAAGTGTGAGTTACTCAAATTCTGAAGAGTGAATCTGTGTATTTTACTATTAAAAAAAACAGGCAGTCTTTTGAGACATATATGTGAGTTATATGTGTATTTATCGTATACATGTGTTACATGCATATTTACCATTTGAAAACATTTATTGTTCTTTCCATATGAAATATTTCCTTTCTTTTCCCTTAGTGTCATATATTTATCCTTTTGGCTTTTTCAGTTTTTTTTTTAATTTAGTTATAGTGTTTAAAGAACTATTTTTAAAGTAATGTGGGCCATGACTTTTATGTCCAAATAATATTCCTAATACAACCAAACACAACCGAGTCATGCTTGTTATGCACTTTCCTTGAATGAATGGCCCTTAGTCCGCTTTTAGATGTTTGTGAAGGACCACGCTGCAGCTAATGACCTCGTACCTGCATCTCAGTGGCACTTTCATTTTTCTGGCTTAGATCTACAGGTGTGAGGGAGTGGGAGCAAAGGCCTTTGTGTATTACAACTTCCGGTGGGTTTTTACTGGAACACTTTGCACGGATGTGGGTAGCAGCTTACCATCCATATCCACATTGTAGGAGAGTGCCCTTTATCCCTTTCCCAGTATTGGATATAGTAGCTTATTTAGTTAATGCCTGGTGTTATTTTTTTTTAAAATTATTTTCTTTTTTAAGTTATTTTCTTTTTTAAATTAAGATTTATTTATTTATTATTCACTTTGTTTGCATGGATATTTTACTAGCATGTATGGATGTGTATCATGTATATGCTTGGTACCCACAGAGGCCAGAAGAGAGTGTGGGATCCCTGGGCCTGGAGTTACAAATGCTTATGAGTTGCCATGCGGCTGCTGGGAGTGAATCCTTGGTCCTCTGGAAGAGCAATCAGTACTCTTAATTGCTGAGCCATCTTTCTAGCCCCTATTTGTATTTTCTTGACAATGAGTTATGTCGAAAACTTTCAATGTGCTTTTTTGGTCTGTGGTTCACTTGGCTGTGCACTTTTCTATTGACTTGCCCTCTTGATTCATTAGCATGTTTTGACTGTAGGACTATAGACCTGTCTCCCAATCATCCTACTGTCTCTTAGGAATGCTGCACTGGTTCTGAACTTACAGCACAGGAGTCTTTGGGACAAGCCACACCCACACACATGCCTTTGCCTGTCATTTGTGTTGTCAACACACTGCCAGTTCTATTAGATTGAAGATGCTCTGCGTTCCGGATGCTGTGTTTCCTGGGATCCACACTGACACAAAGACCGATAGAGTAGCACTGGGTGGTATTGGTACAGTTTCTGCTACTGGAACAGAGCTCTTAGCTGGGTGTGGTAGCACACTCCTTTAATCTCAACACTCGGGAGGCAGAGGCAGGTGGATCTCAGTGAGTTTGAGGCCAGCCTGGTCTACAGAGTGAGTTCCAGGACAGCCAGGCTTTTATAGAGACACCCTGTCTCAAGCTAACCGACCAACCAACCAATGACGAACCTGGTGTTGGGAAACTTGGTGAAGAAATCTTTTGCTCTCAGCTCTGGGAATGCAGCACACGGTGCTGGTCTCAACTTGGCTCATGGAGCAAGTGAGAGGGCCCTGGGTTAACAGGAAGCCAGACAGTGACTCTCAGAAGCAGGCACAGGCTCTTGTCACAGTTTTCTTTCTTGAGGGCTCTCTCAGGGATCCCGTGAGAAATATCCCAAACCTGTTCTGAGAACAACCCCTGGTGACCTAAAGATGTTCCAATAGGCATCTCTTAAACTTTCTATCACCTTTTAACACTGCCACAGAGGAGCTGAGCTTCTATCACATGAGCCCTTGAGAATGAATATACCCAAACACAGCGATGCTTACTTCAGTTGGGAGAAAAAGGATTGCCGCACCTGTCTACACTGGCAGTACCTGTCTACACCGGCAGTAGATCATTGTTTTGGGTGTTTCTGTACTCTGTATGTTCCAAGGAACCAATGTCATTCCTTACTGTTCCTGTTAGCAGTCTTTAGCCAGAGCCACATTTTTGGGAAGTTAGCGTGTACCGGGTTGTTGCTGGCTGCCCTTGAGTTGAGTCCCATGACCTTCCCCTATTCCAAAAGCAAATTTTAAAATGCACACAAGGCTTCTGAGACTGAGGGACATTCAGAGGCTGGAGTCCCTGAGGACAGGACCTGCTGCCCCTTATGATGAGAACTCTGAAGGCCATTCCTCTTTAACTTCACCTGTGGTGGTGTGGATATGTAATTATCAGCTGTTGGTTACCATGCTTGAGCCTGTCCTCTGCCCAAAGTGAGAGTCAAATAATGACATGGAGATTCAGCGTGCCTGGGGAGCGGCTACATCCCTGAGTTACTGGGACTGGCTCAGTTATTTTTCCCTTTATTTTAGCTCTCTTGGTTTCTCCAAATCATCTGGATAGTTCCTCATGCTCTGGATAAGTCTGCATGCTTATAGGAAGGTAAGGCATTGAGTCTTCATGCCACCTCATTGTCTATTACTGTTGGGTTCCCTGAACAAGTGACGCAAGGCTTCTGTCTCAGTTTTTCATTCCCAAATTGGAGATTATGGAAACTGTAAGGCAGATATAACCAGCATTAAAAAAATCAAAGCTTCATAATAAAGATGTTGTTTTTCTTCCAGTACTTCTTATTCTTCAGATTAGCATCTCCTTGGGCATTGAATTCATCTGGACCTCAAATGCACCGTCTTACCACAAGAGGGTGTATTTGACCTTTGTCAACGATGGAGTCTAAGATTTGAAGCCTCTCTTCCTAGGCGTGGACTTTCCAAATGTCATCATCAAATTATTTAGGAAAGTTCTGCATGTGTGCGTGTGTGTCTCTGTGTGCACGTGTGTGTCCAGGAAGTCTGAGCTCCTTCCCATGTGTTTGCTGATGACTGTAGAATGGGAACCATGTTCTGACTGCGTTTCTTCCACCAACCAGTAAATCTTTGACTTTCAGAGGAGAGACTGTCCCATAAGGAAGACAAGGGTTTTTATTGGGAATCTATTAAAAAAAAAATACCCCAGCTCAAGACCATTGCTGCTAATGTCTCACCTTTCGTGTTAGTTTTCTCTTCAGTTGGGACATCTTTTGGTATCACCTCACACTGGGCTTGCTGGTTTGTGTCACCAAGTCATGATATATGTAGTACCTTATCCCATTGCTATTGATTTCCCCAAATCTAGAACTCTAGGACAAGAAGAGCCTTGAGGAAAGTCAGATTTTTGGTCACTTATTGGGCAGGTTATCTTATACACATTGTATAAAGCTTGTAGGCTACCATGTAGCTTTAGTCAGATTTTTGTGTTGCTGTGACTGGATACCTGCTAGAAATCAGTTAAGACAAGAAGGATTCATTTCGGTGTGTGGTGCAGAGGTTTCAGATCATGGTGGGAAGGTCACTGGGGACAGAGCAGTTCACATCATGGTGGCCAGGAGGCAGAGCAAGTGGAACCTTCAGGAGCCCACCTCTGGAGTGCTACTCCTTCAGCTGGATCCATCTCCTGAAATTTCCATGGCTTCACTGAACAGCACCGCCATTTGGTGAGCAACTGTTGAACGTGATCCTGTGGGGGACATTTCACATGCATGTCTTACTAGCATTGTCACAGCTTATTGTGAGGTTTAGGGAAGTAATATTAGTGTAGCAGATACTATTCAAGAAACTATTTGAGAAAGAAAGACAGTTTTTTGGGGGGAGAGGGCTCATCTAATTTCTTTCCTCCTGTTTGTACCCCCAAGTAAAGAATGTTTTTATGCTTCTTGCTTTGCAGAAGGATTGTAGTAGAAATTGCCTCTAAGTTGCTACTCAACCCTGAACTTCCGGATGGACTCTGCCGAGGAATTCCCTTTGAGGGACACAGGACAAAGGGGGATGGGAGGAAGGGAAGGGTAGTCAGTTTAGAGCTTGTCTTATTGTGTTACAGTATAGGGCAATGGTGGCTCTTCAGGAGGTCTAGAGAGACTGAGTGCCAGGTTCTGAAGCCTTCTGCAATCCTCATGTCCCTGTCCTTAAGTCACAGCAGTGTGGAAGCAGACACATCCAAATTTAACTGCACCCTGGACTCGGTCAGTCAGGGTCTTAGCAGGGCTATGATGCCCTAGAGACTGGAAGCCCTTCCTGTTGCTGGATGGGGGCTTTCAGAAATCTTCCTGATTCTGTTAAACTTTCAGTTAGGTGCAGAATCCTGATGGCAAATAAGTTGCCTATTAGTTTACTTAACAGTATTCAAAGTCAGATTTTATTGGACTTAAAAGAAAATAGAGGAATAGCTATGCCAGTCTGCACAATGCCTTGTACCTTTGTGAGATCTGTAGATAGGCCTCAGCACTTAGTAAATCGATGGCAAAGCCTTTTAGCCTCTCCCGCCTGATGGCAGATTGTGTCTGTGTGACCGGCATATCCCTGGTATTTCTGCATGCTCCAAGGTGCTCCCGTGTGATAGATACAGTAAGCATCTACTACATGCTGAAACTGTGGCAACAGCTTACAAAGTGATGGTGAAGAAAAATAATCAAAGTCTCTGGCAGGGTTTGCTTTGTATGTTAGAGGGAGACCAGAGGATGCCTCCTGAAATAGGAAGCTTTGGAATATGGTTGACTTCAAAATTTACTTAATTTTTAGTGTGTGTGTGTGAGTTCATGTGCATATGTGTGTGTGTAAGTGAGTGGGTATGTGTGATGTGTGCACGTGAGTGTAGATACCATGGAGGTTAGAGGCTTCAGATCACCCTGGAGCTGGAGTTACAAGAGATAGGGAGCCACCTGATATACAGCCTGGGAACTGAAATTCGGTCCCCAGAAGAACAGAAAGTGCTCTTAACATCTGAGCCATCTTGCCAGCCCCCTGGTGCTACTGACTTTAAATAGAAGGACCTTAGAGATTAGGCTGTTTTTTTTTTCTTTTCTAGAAAGAACAGTATTGTCTGGATCATCTTTTGCAGGGAGACAGAAGGTCAATACCACCGCAGATTCTCTGCCCACTTATTGTCTCTCCCAAGCTATTTTCCTTCCCTAATCTGTCCATATCCTCTCTTCTCTTTTCTCACTGATTTAGGCTTCTTCTAAATCCCCCAGCCATCTAGACACCACCAGGATGCCCTACAGTGCAGCTTAACCCTGACACAGACCGTTAGCGTCACACCCCTCGGAATTAGGGAGTTAGTCTCACAAAACGACTTTTACTTCAAACACTCTTCAAAAGTCTCAAGGTATGGTATTGATACCAAAGGGGCTAAATAAGGGCTCTGGGTCAGTAATTGGCTAGACTTACTCCTAGAACGCAGGATGTAGAAGCTCAGTACTTGTCTACTCCCTAGCCTCTCCTGGAATTCACCATTCCACCATTCTCACTTGACAGAGTGACTGTCCTTCCAGGCACAGTGGCAGGCAGTCAGGGATTTATCAACATGACTGTTTGGTGTTTTCTTTGAGAGCTGTTATTTTCACACGGTTCTGTTTTTACCATTCTAACAAGTTTTTGTTTTTTTTTTAAAAAATAAGGTTTTAAGACTTCTTCCCTTGACTGCAACTGTGAGGGCTAAGAGAAAATTCTAGTTTGTGTTATACTAACTAGTTTAAAGAAATGTTTAAGCATGCTGAGCTCTTGGGGGATTTCTAATAGATTGTTCAACACCACACCAAGTGATTTTACTAGGTCTTTACTCACCCAAATTAACTACAGCTGGAGCTGGCCATCTTCTTCGCCTTCTGTGGGAACCCTCTCTTCCCTGGTACATGGACTGCTCTAAAACATAAGGTTTAGGTCTCCCTTAGTCCACAGACCTCTTCTCTATTCCCACTTCTGGATGCTCATCTTTGGCCCCAGCACTGAGCTCTTAGAGGGGTGTCTTTATGTCCTAGCTTGTGTGCGGTAGTCACCGAGGACCCTGCAGGATCTTAGAAGCAGATCTCATTGACACTGGAGCTCTGAAGGCCTCAAGGGTCTTTACCTCTGAACTGGTTCTTTGTTTTAACCTCTGCCTCTTCCTCTGACATCATCTTTCTCCCTTTCTGGGTCCCACTCTCCAACTCAGCAGGTTCAGGAAGGCCCACAGAACACCCCAAGGCTGGAGGAGCCTCCCATCTCTGTATCACCAAGTCATGTCCAAATCTGCTCTTCTTCCTGTGTTCAAGCACCACAAAAAAACTACCCACATGTATGTGCCTACATGTGTGTTCATCCGAAATACCGCAGCTCTGTTTCCTCAAGTCAGCAGGCATTTACTGAGCATTTCTGTGCAAGGCATAGTAACAGGCTGACCTTGAAATTCCCAAAGAGGCAAAACATTGCAATACAAGTAAGGGGAAGAAGGAAAAACTCTGGCTACTCAAAGAAAGGAGAAATTGCCCCTGAGTTTCTGTGCTGCCATCATCTTGGCTTTTTTTTTTTTTTCTAACTCCCTCCAGTATAATCCCCTAGTAACTGGGACTCCTGTTTTACTGGTTCCCTCCAGTATAAGCCCCTAGTAATGGGGACCCCTGCTCTCCACAGCACTCCAGCAGCACACATGCAAGTCCCAAACACCTTCAGCAAGTCTCACTTGAGTGTGAATTCTAATTGACTTCATTGCCTAGTCCATTACCTTTGTTTATTGAGTTTAGTTTGCTTCCTGCAGAGAAGATCACACTAGTCACACAGCATACAAAGCCATCAAGTGTGAGAAGGAGTCTACCCCTCTGTTCCTGCTAGTGCCCGAAGCCTGAGGAGGTCATCTGGGAGCGAGCTTTTCCTTCTGGTTCAAAGCCAATAAAGCAGGGAGCCCTGGGTACCTTAAATCAGGATGAATAACTCAATGAATGCTATGGAAGTGGGGCAATGGGGGGGGATCGCAGCGCACAACCCAAATCTCCACAGCCAGCTAACTGCACAGTCTACATTTTAATTTCAGATTGCTTGCAGTGTGTGTTTGTGTGTGTGTGAATCCGTGTCTGTGTCAGTGTCTCTGTGTGTGTCTGTGTGTTTGGAGATTGAAAAAGCACTCTCCTTTCTGGCTACAGGACTTGCACTTTGTTGCAAGATGTATGTGGACTGGCCCTTTGCTGAACTAACATTTGAACCTGTGTAGTTAGTTGATAAAATGTTCGGGGACCTGAGAGAAAACTGAACAGGACTGCATGAATTTCTCAGGTGCCTTTTAGTTCCTTGGTTGTGGTTGTGAGAGCTCAGAAATGTGCAGTGTGAGCACGGGCTTCCTGTTCTTTTGTGGTTTGCAGCTGCTCTAACAGGTCTTTGTAGGTCTCTCTTTGTTTCCCACGAAATGTTCTGAAGACAGCTAAACTGAAGTTCAGCCTGACGGGTAACACAACCCCCGCCACGCACACATGGACTGTGGTGGAGGAGACCTGGCTCCCACAAATGACAAGTCCCTTGTGACCCACATGGCCACTGAAGCCGATAAGGAAGCTGAAAAGTTTCTGCACCCTGATAACCCTCTCTGCCAATGCAACAATCCAAATCAGACCAAATCAAACCAAAATTAGTGAAAGTGCAGGTTTAATGGATAAAAATTCTACCAGATGATTTTCTAGACCCCTGCCCCCCAGAGGAGACAGGAAAGGAAGACCAGAAACCCACATGTCTGTTCTCGGGGGGGGCAGTTTAAATACCCTATGGGAGTGGTCTTAAGCATCTCTGGGAGAGGGGTCATCATTTGACAGGTTTTCTGAGATGCAGCAGGGTTTGGAGAGAGATGGGGAAGTGGGCTTGGGGTGGAGCTTCCTCCCGAACACTCCAGCAGAACATCCTAGACTCTTTGGGTATATGGATGCCAGGGGCTGGGGTGAAGCTTCCGTCAGAACAGAAGCATTTTGTATCTCACCCCAGCCCAAGTCTGGGAGGGAATCTGTTGTGTAGGTTTCCCTTTTGTAGTTCCTTTAAAAAAAATCAAGGAAAACTTATTAATACACAAAAATGGCTCGAGTTTCTCAGTCACCCTCAGTGCTGCAGACGTGGGGAAGTGAGGCCTCGTGGGAGGTGTTTGAGTCCAGGAGCAGAGTACTCATGAATGGGCCAGCTGTCCTGCAAATTTGCATCCCTTTCTCCACTGCAAACTTCCTCCCTGTGAGCCAAAACAAACCTCGATCCTCTGTCAGCTATTCTCCCCTGGGTTCCTTTACAGCCACAGAGTGTGGACGAGGATGTGGCCATGGTGGATGACAATGCTCCATCTGTGGACTGAAGGAAGGACTCGGGGGCAATGCCTGGTGGATTGTGGAGTCTCATGCCCTGGGTACTTTGAGGCATCAGAGCACCCAGCAGGAGGGATGAGAAACACATCCCCTCCAGCACATCCAATGTCTCTCATGTATGAGATGCACACCAGGCTACCCACCAGCTGTGGATCTGAGAGAGGCTGCAACTAACTCAGAAGTGGGCAGCGAACACGGCTGCGACCAACAAAAAGTTCTCATCTCTTATAAGCCTGGCATTTTGTAAAAACTCTAAAAGTTTCTTCTTACTTAAACATACATAGAAAGAAAATTAAAATCCCATGTAAGAATCTATGTAAAAGTCCTAAACCGGGTAGTGGCACACACCTTTAATCTCAGCCCTCAGGAGGCAGAGGCAGGCCAATCTCTGTGTTCAAGGCCAGTCTGGACTACAGAGCAAGTTCCAGGACAGCCAGGAGTATTACATAGAAAAACTCTGTTTCAAAAAAAAAAAAACTAAAAACAAAACAAAACAAAACAAACAATAAAAGTCTTGCCACAGTCTACCTAGGTTCCAAGTTTGAATAACTAGATACTGTTGTAGTTTATTGTCTGTTACTGTAAAAGAAACTTCACCCACTGCTGCTATGCAAGCTCTAGCACGTCTCTATTTCCTTAATTGATGATCAGTTACAAGACAAAATTAGATCAGCACTCCTCAAGTCCGGTTCAGTGACCCTGAGTAAAGATCCTCCCAGGACTCTGCTTTGTAGCTATCCCATGCCTCTTCTGCATCCTCTCTCTGCTCTGTAGCTACCCCATGCCTCTTCTGCATCCTCTCTGCTCTGTAGCTATCCCATGCCTCTTCTGCATCCTCTCTCTGCTCTGTAGCTACCCCATGCCTCTTCTGCATCCTCTCTGCTCTGTAGCTACCCCTTGCCTCTTCTGCATTTTCTCTCTGCTCTGTAGCTACCCCATGCCTCTTTTGCATCATCTATCTGTTATTGCTAATCCATGCGTCTTCTGCATCCTCTCTCTACCCTACCTCTCTACCCTTTCCTTTTGTGGTCTGAGAATTTTCTATCTCTGGGAGGTCTTCTCTGACAGCTTGTCAACAATTTGTGTTTCTATATCCTTAAAGAAGGCTATTCCAAGAGAACCAAAATCATCTAAGAAAAGAAGCAAGAAGAAGCTTTGGGACTGTGCACAATCCTAATTTAAAAAAAAAAATCTAGGAGTAGAGGTGATGCTAGGTTTGGGATGCTAGGAGCTACTCAGGCCACATTCACATTCCGGGGCCTCTTTCCCTGTCCATCCTCATGGCTGACTTTGTAATTCTCAGTGTACAGGGAAATGATAAAATCCCACAGAGAGGTCTGCTTGTCATTCTGTAGTCCTACACAACCAAGATCTATAGGTACCACATCCTGTATGATGGATTAAAGGGCCAAGCCTTTCCCACTTCCTCTGATGCCTGGGAATGAAGACCTGCTGAGCTGCAAGCACTGACCATGGGCAGCTCATCGACCACATGATGTGGGATGCCCTTTCTCTGAAACCCGAGAGGGAGCCCTCACTTTGCCTTGTGGGCCTGAACTCTCCTCAGAGCCCCCTCCACACAGCTGTCTATCTGTGGCATTGATAAATCTTTGAATAAATCTCTCACCACTAAAGAGAACATGTATTAGTGCCCCTCTAGAATCCCCAACTCTGAAAACCTTACAATAAATGTTTATAGTTCCCAAAGTAGATTCAAGTACTAAAAATGGTCTAAAAGGGAAGATATTTAAAATAAAACCTTAATTATAATGACACAAGTCTTAAATCCCAGACTTTACTAACTCCATGAAACAAATAAGAGGCACAAAACAGGAAAGTGTAGAATAAAAAAGGTACTAAATTGTTCAGGAGCTGCACCCGAGAGAAATCTCAACAATATTGTTGCCCAAACAAGACCTGCAAAATGGCAGCCCCAGTTGACAAGCCACGGTAGGCAGGGGACATTTCACAGGGTCCCACCCACAGATGAAGAGCTACAGGCAGCGATGGCTACTGAGAGAGGGAGAAGCAGCTCTCAACAGGGACAAGACCCTGATTCTTGGTAGGTTACCAATCCCAAGTGGTCTTCCCAAGCACGCGTATGTATGAACAACACTAAGTGGACTCAGCAGGTTGAGTGTGTGTTTGTGTGTATATGTGTAAAACAATAATAATTAAAGAAGAAGAGATCATTCATTTGAGAGGGAGTCGGGGCATGTGAGGAATTTTACAGAAAAGGTAGAGGAGAGGAAAAATTCTCAAAAATTATATTAAAATATAGACTAGGAAAGTCTTTAAAATATCATTCAATTTTTACTTTATAGCTAAAGAAAGAGGTTCAACACAATTTTGCAGTGGATTCAACTAACTAAAGTTATAACTAAAACCAGTATATGATGAAATATGCAACCAAAGACAGAAAATAGATGTTGTATGCTTACTATGTGTCAGCACCTGTGTTACAATCTCCAAGCCTAATATATAATCTATTTATTATTATAATTACCCAGTGAGGAATTTGAGGTTTAATTGGATTCTAGTATAGGTATTAATTTGATGGATGGTAAAAGTTATATTTCAAAACATTAAATAAAATATAAATTATTGAATAAATATTCATAAGAAAATTAATTCCCCATTCATAAAAATGCTTTATTAGAGAAAATAAAACAAATGGGCTTGGTTTGAACACTACACACACACACACAGGAACTGAAAGAAAAGCAAGAGAATCAGTTAGATTGTTTTTTAAGGGGGACCCTGTGGGTGCCTACACAAGGAAGAGAATCTGGATGAGATGAAAATAAAAACTAAGTTCAGACTGACTTCATCAACCTGATCAAGACTTCTAAAGAGTCTGATCCCAGGAGGTTTATTCCCAACAGTTTAAACACAATAGAATTTGGAAAAAAGTATTCCTGGTGTAATACAATCCCCAGTGCACAAGAAAACATGATCACATCAGAACTTGACTCCGGTACCTGTCATTTCTTCTAAGAAGATGGGTTCTGGAGATAGGCTGCCTGTGCTAGGTTAAGGGCCTAAGGGTCTGATGTGGTCTCAGTCATACAGATAGCTAAGAGGTCATTTGGTCTATTAGCCACCTCTGGTCCTGGTTGTGGGAGCCTGCAGGAGCCTCTGGCTATACAGATAATATAAAAGGTCATTTAGGCTATTAGATAGCTTCAGCCCTAGTTGTAGGCGCTTGGGGAGTCCTGGCTGTTAGTAAGGGTCATTTAGATTACTAGCCGCTTCTGGTCCTGATTGTAGGAGCTTGATATGACCTGGCCCAACAGATAACTCAGATCATCAGGCTATTAATCACCTCCAATTCTCAGCTTTCTGGAAAAATGGGATATACATCCTTCCCTTTGAAAGAATAATCCTGAATGCTTAACTTTCCTGGTTTCCTGGAGATCTGTGGGTGCAAGGGCCTCTGTGCTCCCAACAATTTTTGTTCAAAAGTCTTAAGATACACGACTTTTAGTGACTTAGCTCCACAAAAGCTTCCACTTAAACTATATGGTAAGGATCTTGAATGAGGGGGGTGGCAGGCTGATTCTGGAGCCCAACAATGTTATCACAGCTATTTTTATTCTTTTGCACTGATGTCCTCATGAGTGTGATATTCCTTGTCCTCAGTCACAACTTTTCATGGAAGTAATACAGGTTTCAAGCATCCTATTTATACGTGAACTGCTTTCAAGTGATGGGGAAACTATCAACCAATCACATTTAGTTAGGGTGTGGCTACCTGTACCCCCAGGTAAAAAAACCGAGAGAACACAAGTGCTCACTCTCTCCATGCGGTGCCCGCCGGACAGATAGGATGTCTGACCTCCCACTCTTGCAGCGTGAGTTTCCCCTTTTTAACCAATTAAAAATACTTGTTCCTCTTGAGCTGGCTTGGTTATTTATCATACCGACCTAATTTTGTTACATTCAAGAATAGAGGGAGTACATTCTTTGGGAATTTTACACCATGCACCCCAATCCCACTCACCTTCCAGTCTCCCCATATCCACCCATCAGCCCTGCAGCACCCCCCAAAGAAACCCTCAAATTAATTGAAAACAAAACCAACAACAACAACAAAAAACCCACGTTGCTCCTCTGTCTTTCCCATCTCTCCAATACCTCTTCATCCATCCCATGAAGTGTGCCATGTAACATCCTCTTGTCCAGTCAGCCCCACCCGTGAATGTCCATTGCAATGAGTCATTGGTCTGGTTCAATGCCTCAGTTACTCTGCCATCTCTGGACCCTCACCAAAACTCTCCCCGAAAATCCTGCCATTGCCCTGAGTCATGGGAATCCTGAAGTTATTGTTCTGCAGGACAAGTCCCTTCACAAACAGGCCTCAGATTTCAACACACATGGTTTCTATGTCCCCCTGTGGTAATACCAGCCATGGACATCAATACAGACACCAGCTGCAGCAGGAACATGGACCCAGATGTGGCCCTCAGGAGCAGCTTGGGTCCGAATGTCACCAAGGTCCCTGTGATAGTACAGGTCACTCAGATCAGTATGACCTGATGTCAGCATGGCCCTCAAGCACCAACATGGTCTGAGGTGGTTGACAAGACCCCAGGAATCTGCACAGACCCCAGTGGCAACAGGAGCCATGGACCTCAACTCAGACCCTGGTTGCTGTAGGGCCATGAACACAGACACGGCCTCAGGCAACAGTTCAGGCCTTTGGTGAGTCTCTTTACCATAAGGAAATATTTCCCAGAAGTGCCTGAGAATAGTATGTATTTTCTTTTATTGGCCAATAGTATGAAACATGAATATCCTAGCTGCAAAGGAAAGCAGAAAAGTAAGATCTAGCATCTTCACCACTTGAAGTGAGAGATGAGTTAATAGAGCCTTAAAAATTAACTAGCACATTGAAATTTAAAATTTTACATTTAAAAATTTTATGTGTATGGGTATTTGCCTATATGTATGTATGTATGTACACTGCACATGAGCTCGGTGCCTGCAGAGGCCAGAAAAGGGCTTCAGAAAAGGAACTAGAATTAAGGATACCTATAGGATACTGGGAACCGAAGCTGAGTCCAGTTTTAACCTCTGAGTCATTTTTATAGCCCCAGCTCTCCCATTGAATTTTCTTTGTAAATAGAATGGAGGGTCTCTTTAAGTATACATACTAAAAAATACATCACCCCAAAAGTATTACCCAATGTCTAGTCTGGTTTCTGAAATATATTAAGGGGACAAGATGATCTAAAATGAAAGTATATTTAAAGTCTATTTTCATAAAACAAAACAATAAAGAAGGAAAAAAGCAGCAAAACATCACTGTCATACACATGAATTAATCAATGTATTGGCAAAATATATTTGAAATATATGAGATAAATCTGAATAGATATAGATTACCTTGAAACGTTAAATTCTTTATATTTCTTTCCTTGCTTTTCTTGTGACTTGTCCTCTAATTAGTCGTTGATTTTAATACCACTTGGAAAAGCATTTGAGTCCCATATGGAAATGTAAGAAGAGAAACATCAAATATTCATCTTTTCATTTTCTTTTTTCACTTTCAAATAGGATTTAAAAGTGGAAGCCTGTGGTTCTGTGTATAGGAAACAAGATGAGGTGCTTGACTTTGCAAGTAGTGTGGATGGTAGGACCAGACCGCCTTGCTGAGTTGTCATGACGATAGGAGCGCTCTCAGCATCCACAGGCTGTGCCTAAGAGCCGGGTGGAGTGGGAAGATTTCTCTTAGCCCATTCCTGATGCTAACAGGGGCACAGCACTGTAGGGCATCCTGCTGGGGAGTCAAACTGTGCTTTGCTGTGTGTGGAGGGTTTTCTCTACCAGATCCTGTGTATACTGTGCACTGCCCAGCACAGGATACCAGTCCAGGTAGTGATGCTGCCAAGACCTTCAAAATTACCCCATGGACCCAGGTCACCTTCCCCCCAGCTTGAAACAGGCAGCAGATGTCCTTAGCACCCAGCTGACTTGCAACAGTATAAAGAGCAATGTCTCGGCACCTAAACTTGGGTGAAAATGGATGAAGGAGAAAGCTGAGACATAGTCCCTAAACAGACAGAACAGTGTGTGTAACCTTGCCAGAGTCCTGAGGAAAGTCAGTTTCCTTAAAATGTTTGGTTCCATTTCACAAGATGTCGTTATTTCTCAGCTTTTTGAAACCCACAGTCACATTTAACAAATATGAACTTTTCCTACCACCCATACGTCTCAGATTAGAATAAATCCTTGCATCTTAAAGTCAACCAGAGGCCAATGACAATCTCCATTTTTTTTTCAAACAACTTTTCGAATGAGTTTCACTTTATGTAGTTTATAAGACAAAGTTAATATGTATTTTCCAGCCATAAGCCTCTTTCAAACTCTAGATGAGCACTTAGACCGCAGGAATAAACCAGCTCCAGCGTGTGTGGAAAACCCTACATCCCACATGCACAAGTGTAGACCCGTCTGCATGTTTGCACATTGAAATTAGGAAGTGAGACAAATTCTTGTTCTTGTTTTAATGTTGTGTCTTTTGTACTGACCCAAATAGCTGCTAAATGGACATTTCATGGAAAGGCCAGCAATGGGACTAAGTGGCCACTACACAACTTACTATGCTAGTTTTAGAAGCTAAAATGGTGGATAAGTAGAAATTTAGTTTGGTTTTAGCTAAAGTGCTGTTTGGAAAACCAACGGATGTCACCGACAAGGGTCTCAGGATACAAGGGAAATCCACCTTACTAGTGTTTCTGAAGGGATTAGGGACAGTGTCAAGTCCTAGTGCGGGCCACTGACCTCAGTGCTAGCATGGACCTCACATTGTCAGGAAAGGCAGCGCCTGGGAGCTGGAAGAATCACATGTCATCCTTGGCCATCTCTTTGTCCTGCATCCTGCTATTGAAGCAAGGGTGTACTCAGGTCTTCCGGAAGGCGAAGGAGCTAGTTCCTTCACAAATTCCGGCAGTAAGACTTAAGCTACAGAGTGGGCTGATGGCTCAGGCTGCTCAGAGGAGTGCCGTGGAAGGCAGAGATGGAGACATAGGTCCCAGGAAAAGCCCAAAACTGTACATTGGTGCTGGGAATAAAGCTACTACCTGGGGTCTGGGTGAGTTTGCAAGGTCACAAGATCAGTAGAAAGGGATTCCAGGCTGAGCTCCTCTCAGATGAAGATAGTTTATTAAAGGGTCTTTCCAGAAATATCATTTGGAGCAGCTGCAGGGGGAAAGATTTCTTCTTTTTTCTCTTTCAGGGAACAGAATCTCTCATAGAGTCACTGGCTTTGTTGGTGTTTGGAGGTGTGGGATCTGATGAACAACTCTCTAGAGGGCACACTTCCTGTAGAACTGGAGATCCCTACTCCCCAGTCTCACCCTGAGGAGCCTTTGCCAAGTCATCCGGTGGGTGATGGGAGGGGGGACAGGCCAACTTGCCAGTAGGCAGGAAGTCTGCTGAGTTCTGGGATCCAGTTAGCAGGGAGCTGAGCTGACCTGGAGAGGAATGCCCTCCAGTGTGGCCTTTGCCAATAATGATGACGTTTTTGGTTCCTGTGTCTGCTCAGCTTGGCTGGTACAGAGATGGGAAGAGAGGATTCATATATTGAGACTTCCTCACAGACAGCACACATGGGACCACCCACTGTTTTGGTGATACTATGTTGATGGCAGTGTGACACAAATGTACTATCACTGCTTTATCTGTAGTTTGATTTCTGAAACTTCAGTCACCCACAGTCAACAGGTGCCTGAACATAGTATTATATAGAAAATTTCAGAAGCAAACGATTTGTGCGCTCTTCTGGATAGCATGATAAAAATCTCACATCCTGAGACTCCACCCTTCTTTGTCTGTTGCACTCACCCTGGAGGTGCTGCCTGCTGAATGAGAACTCAGCTGACGCCCTCCAAGTGTCTCTGGGTTTACACAGGGAGTTCCTGCCATCTGTGCTTCCAGGAATCCACTAAGGAAGGGCTTATCCACGGATCCTCTGTGAATAAGGGACGCAAGTTCTGATGGATACTAAGTCATCCTACTGTAAACGGATGCAGGCATTTTCCCCAAGGCCTAAGTCACTCAAGAATATGGAAATGAGTGAGGTGATATGTCACCTTAGAAGCCACCTGGATTGTCCCCCTGAGGACAAGTCTTAGTTGCCAGGAGGACCAAGAAAATCTCTGGCCTGTTCATTATTGGTATCCACCCATTTCCATGGAGGTAGCAGGACCTCCCTCCATAAGGGGAGTGAAGCCAGACCACGATCCTTCAATGCCCAGGTTGGAAAGCTGCCTGAGCTGACCCAGTGCCCTGCTGTCTGGGACTGGAGTGTGGGGACAACAGTGGCTCTTACAGGATCACTCATAGACTGGTCAGGGGAGACAAGGTTAGCAGGACTGGTGGCATAATTGGGATTAAGGATGCTTCCCAGTTAAAACTGGTACAATTGAACCCAAGAGTGGTGGCCCCAGAGCCCTGGATTCATTACTAGCCGAGCTGTGGAAATAGTTGCTATGGAAAGATGGTTAGCAGAGCATGGCGTGGATGCACAGACTGCAGAGATGGGTCTGGGGTAGTGTAAATGAGAATGGCCTCATTGGCTCATGTATTTGAATGCTTAATCAGCAATGGTGAAACTGTTTGGGAAGGATTAGGAGGTGTGTCCTTGCTGGAGGAGCTGCGTCACTAAGGGTAGGTTTGAGGTTTCAAAAGCCCATGCCAATCCAGTTACTCTTTCTACTTTGTGCTGTGGATCAAGATGTGAGTGCTCAGCTATTGCTCCAGCCCCGTGCCTGCCTAGTGCCATGCTCTCTGATGTGGTTATCACAGACTCTAACCTTCTCGAACTGTCAGTTCTCAGCTTGGCTGCTTCCTAAGCAGCCTCCTTTCTTGCTTGCTGCCTCCACCTGCTCCATATGTTCATGGATTCCTGGGTTTGCTTGAGGGACAAGAGCACTTGTTAGAACATCAGAAAGTCCCTGGAGTATCTGCCATTGTCTTGTGTGAGGCCCACTTCCTTTACTAAGAGGTGTGGAACTCCCTCAGCATGGCAATATGGCAGTGACAGTGTGGAGTGGGAAAGGGGTCTTCCTCATGATTCTCATTATTCTTTGCTACCTCACAGGGAGCAAATATGTCTGTCTGAGGCCAATGTGAGGAGACTTGGTTGCTGCTCCAGCCTGGGCTAATGCATGGTGTAACCTTGGTCAAGTTCTCCTCTGTAAGAATCTTCTGTACCACACTGACTCTGCTCTCTGGTCCACGTGTACTGCCACATCCCATGGGCGGTGCTCTGCCACTATGAGCTCGGCCACGTAGACGAGCTCCTAAGTCACATTATCATTCGGCTGCAGCAGATGGAAACACAGATCCCGACAATGCCAATGTGCAGTTGGGTGTCCCAGAGCAAGCCACCACCGAAGACAGACAAGTCAGCATTTGCAGTCTGAGAAAAAGACATTGCTGAGCAATGCCGGCATTGGCTTTCTTCTTAGATAGCTCGGGTTACAGAACAACCAGTAACTAGTGACTGTAACCACGTAGCTGGTACACCATTTCCTCTCAGGAGATGCTGGACCCCCAAATCGTCTGTTGGGTGCAGTGCTGCATCAATGTCCGGCTGCGGCAGGTGACTTCTAAGTGCCTAACTGATCCTATTCTTCTGGAGAATGCTAAGTCAGTGAAGGAATGGGGCCCCATTAGCTGCTAATGGCTGACTTTTACATATGGCCCTCACACTCTACCCCCTTCACTCCTTGTGTTTAACCCCCCCGGTTGCAATTTCCTTATCCATAAAATGTGGAACCCGGCTCCTCCCACTTCGATAGTTTTCTACTTCCTCCTCTTACTTTGCCCCAACTAAGAGGAGAGAGATCTTTACCCTCCTCCTTTCCCTCATCTGGGATGTTTAAATATATGTGCCAAGATAACAAGGTTTAAAAACGGAGTTGATTCTATAAATGGCCTTGTAGCATCAGGAGCAGAGTTCAAGGCCGTAGTACACAGCTTGACTCTTTAACAAGGTGCAAGCCCAAATTTGGCTGCATTTCTTTGGTGGACATGATGAGGTAAACAATCCTCTAATGTAAAGCAGCCCTATTACTCAACACCTTGGATCCATTGTAATAGCCCACTCAGATGGAAACACAAGGCCCAGCCCTCTTTCACCCCCAACCCGCTTCCTCCATCTGCTTGCAATATTCACTTCTAAGCATATAAAACCCATTAATGTCTCTAGGAGTTGAGTCGTTTTTTAATCAAGATAAATATGGACAACTTCAGAACAATTTTAAAAAAAGGTACTGCGTAAAATGGTCTTTAACATATAAAATTCATTAGCAGCTATCTAAACAGAGTCGATCTATATTGCTCTCATGTTCTCCAGTTGACCCACTGTATGAATGCTGCCCTCAGTGTTTTCCTAATGCTGTCGGTCTGGGGCTGTTAACTTTGAACAAATGACTGGTATTAATCACCAGGGACCACTAGGTGCCAAGACCTGGAGTGAGATCAGTCCAAGGGTGGCGTGAGTTACCATCTTCTGAGAAAATGTTGAAGTGCTTTGTGGTTAGCCTTTGTCACTGCAGCTGACACTCGAGTCTCTGGGACTTGGGAATGTGGCAGCTCCTGGAGCAGGGAGGTAGGATCAATGCTGATGGGGAAGCTTCATCAAAGGGCCGCACTGGGGAAATAGCCTTGTGCCTGCTGCTAGCTGGCCCACTGGCTCTCACGATACTCAGTACAGGGCTATGGTAAATCCTTTGTAAATCCCCTGAGGACTGGAGGGGGTGCAGAGACTTCAGACCTGAAATGGGTGTATGCTGGACTCTACCCAAGAGCTTCACAAAGAGCTGACGTCTAGAGCCCTCCCTCTCCAGAGGCCAGGATGGCATTGCTGAGGGTTGCAAAGGCATCAGGCTAGGTATACTGCTGAATGAGCAGAGAAGGTGGGAGATGGCATGCTGGAGGGCAGGCGGCCCATGGGAGGGACACAGCCAGATACACCCTCAGGAGACTCTGTCAGAGTATGTGATGTTGGTATAACTGAGCCTCACACTTCTGTTCTTATATAAACATGATCAGATTTGCAAATGTTGGGTTGCTTGGTTTGAGAAAAAAGAATACCACACAGGCAGGCTTTATAAAATTTGTTTGAGATGATAACTGGCTCAAGCATGACCTCTGAAAGCCCTTGGGTAGAGGTCAAGGAGAATAGGGATTGACTCAGGGGGACATTTTTTTCAGACTGCTTCTCGAGCGTTAGAGGCAAAGTGTGGATTCCAGGGCAGGAACTATATATACACTTTGGCTACAAAATTGTCTAGCTATTCATAGCTAATAGTGACGTATTATATATATCTGCACATTATTAATGTGTTTTTATTATATTGTACTTGCATAGATAAATTTCAAAGAGATATGAAATTGTAGATATACTCAGTGATCGATAAGATGTTATATATTTAAATAGCTATAATATATTCCAACAAAAATTTTTAACATTCTTACCACGAAACATGCTAAGTTATCATGAAATAGATATGTCAGTAAGCTTGTTAGGTTCTTTCTATAATGTGTATGTAGATTAACATATCACATTGGATCACATACATGTGTATAATTATTTGTCAATTAAAAATGGAAAACAAAAATAAATGTCAGAGGATTTTTGAAACATTCTTAGGGAGATATTAGGGTTTAATTTAGCTCTGGTTTTCTTAGCAGAGATAAGTAGAAGGCACATTGACCATCTCCTTGGAGGCGGAAGTCACTTATGGACTCAATGTTCCTATTCAGTGAGAAGACTCGGGTCAGGAAGACTCAATGAAGTCCGCCCTTGATTCCTTTCCCGTACTGCTCAGTGATACCACCTTACACCAAATTCCAAGTCTGTTTCACCTTTGATTATAAAAGAAGCTGATGGGGTCTACAGCCATGCTCCTTGATTTATGACCCACTGCAACTGCTCTAGGAAGCTAAACAGGATCAGGCATGGTTGCTACTTGGGTGGAGGAAGCTGGTACTCTGCTCTGTATATGGTCTGATGCTCCACATGTGAGGTCCCCGAGGCTGTATTTCCAGCACTACCACTTCTACCGCCACCACCACCACCACCACCATCACCACTACCACCGTCACCACCACCACCACCATCACCACCAACCACCATCACTACCATCACCACCATCACTACCACCATCACCACCACCACCACCATAATCACCATCATCATACCTTTGGTTGTGATAGGGCTTGTCTGTTTTTTTTTTTTTTGAGAATATTACAAGGACATCAATAAGCTTAAATCATACTACTTGAGTTTTTATTAAATTGCCTTTAGACTAAAGTGTATGGGTGCCTTTTTATCTTGAGATAATTATCAATCCATGGAAGTTATAAAATTTCACAAGGAATCCCATGAGCTCATCATCCAGCTGTTGCAATGCTCACATTTTTTTACGACTTTAATGAAACATTAAAACTAGAGAACTAACAATGACTCAGCACTGTTAACAAGTTTGAAGACTTTGTTCAGTTCCCTAGCTCTGCATGGCCCATGTGGGCATGTGTGCCTGCGTGTGGTATGTATGCGTGTATATGTGTGCATGCATGTGTATATGCACATGTGTGGAATGTATGTATACAGGTATATGTGTATATGTCTGCATTATGTGGTATGTATGTGTATACGTGCACACCCATATGCATGCGTGTGTAACTCTCCCTTCATGACAATGAAGCTCCCTATTGCTCTGTCTTTGTAGTCATACTCCTGACCCTAGAGATGTCCTGCCCTTTGGCTACCAAAGAGCTGTTCTCCACCTTTATAGTTTTGTTTTGTTGAAACATTGTTATAAAACATGGAATCAGGGTAAATGCAACATTTTGGAATCAACTTTTATCACTAAGCATAATGTCCGTGAGACCACTTGGGCTTCTTGAGGGTCAGTGGTCCTTTCTTTTGGGGATCAGTCTTCTGCTGCTACACGATACCCTGGCATTTATTCAGCCCTTTCTCTCGTGAGCAGTGCCTGGGTTGTTCCTACTTTGTGACTGTTAGGAATAAAGCTGCCGTGGATGTTTTTGTAAACATTTTTGTGTAAATGTGAGTCTTATTTTCTCTGGGATAAATTGCCAGCCTTGTGAAGCTGGGCTATGGGACAGTGCTGTGTTTACTCTGGTGAGAAACTGCCAGATCATTTCCCATTGTGGGTCATGTTTTCATTCCCACCAGCACAGTGTGTGTCAGAGACTCCCTCTCAGTCCTTGGCAGGCTCACAGTTATTTGTGTTAGCTGTTCTGATGAGCCTACCATCCTGTGGTTTGAATTTGCATTTCCTCACTGGTGAGGACGGATATTTTTCACAGGCTTCTTTGCCTTCCATCTTTCTTTTTACTGAATGTCTATTCCTTTTTCTTTTCCATTTTTTTAGTTGGATTTTTTTCTGCTGAATTTTAAGGTCCTTCCTTCCTTTCTTCCTTCCTTCCTTCTTTCCTTCCTTCCTTCCTTCCTTCCTTCCTTCCTTCCTTCCTTCCTTCCTTCCTTTCTTTCTTCCTTCCCTCCTTCCCTCCCTCTCTTCCTCTCTCCCTCTCTTCCCCCTCTCTCTTTTTTCCTTCCTTCCTTCCTTCCCTCCCTCCCTCCCTCCCTCCCTTCCTCCCTCCCTCCCTCTCTCTTCTTTCCTTCCTTTCCTTTTTTCCTTCCTTCCTTCCTCTCTTTCTTTCTTATCAGTCTTTCTCACTGTGTAACTCCAGCTGGCCCAGAACTCTCTATATTGGCCAGGGCAGCCTCCAGCTCACAGAGCCTGACTACCTTTGTCTAGAGTGCTGTAATCAACGGTTTATACTACTATGCCTGGCCAGCAGGACTGTTTATGTATTCTAGATACTATTCATCTTTTATTGAATATATTTCAAGGTGTGGGGGGGTGTGCTAGGAATCAAATCTAGGACCTTGCCTTTATTAGGTAAGCACCCTGCTGTTGAGTTATAGCTCTGAGAGGCCAGAGAATTGACTTGAATATATTGTTTGCAAATGTTTTCTCCCAAACTTCAGTTTATCTTACTTTCCAAGCAAGGCTTTTCATGAAGTAAACATTTTAAATTTTGATGAAGTTCAACTTACCTATTTTTTTTCTTTTATGAATCATCCTTTTGGTGCTATGTCCATGATTTCCCTGCTTAGGAGGCTGTCGTGCGATGGCCTTCATTATTTTAAAAGTTGCTGTATGAAATAGTCACTTGCTAGTTCATTGTAAAAAATCCGTGCAAATAGTCTCTTATTCCTCAACATCCCCTGTTGGCAATTTCAGATGGAAGGAACCTTTAGAATGGGGCTTTAAAATAAGTATTATTTTTATATGTGTGTATGTGTATGTTTCATATGAGTGTATGCTGTATGTGCGCTGGTGTTGGAGGTCAGAAGACGGAGCCAGATCCCCTGGAGCTGTAGGTTCAAGTGATGTGAGAAACACCCCCCCACACACACACACACTCAGGTCCTCTGACTCCAATGCTCTGGAAGGGTGACACCTGCTCTTAGCCACTGAGTCACCTCTGTGAACCCCTTAGGCTCCTCTTAAATGCAGACTCTCACTCAGTAGACCTGGAGTTGGCTTGAACACTCTATCATTATCCCCTTTATGAAGATGCTGATGTCCCAAGAATAACGTTTGATTAAGCAAGGTTTTAGAGTTCAGTGCCCCCCCACAATGCCCCAGTATTGATGATGACAGATACATACCAAATCTGTCTTGATTTCACCAAGCAAAAGAAAATCCAAGATCTATAAAACACGAGATAACTTACATTTGGTATTTCTGTGTTAATTCCCTTTTTTATTTTTAGGTTTTTTTTTCTTACCATACCATGCACCAAAACCTTTATTAACATTTTGAACAGAGGTACAGCTATTACTGAAAGCTGTAATCTCTAAACTTAGAGTGGGCAAATGACCATAGTGCAGAGTAATGCCACCATTGTCCACTGGGAATGCAGACTGAAGAATTAATAGCCACCCCTGAGATGGAGGACCAGGTGCAGGGTGGACTCTTTCTGGATGTTGTAATCGGAGAGAGTGCAGCCATCTTCCAGCTGCTTGCCCGCAAAGATGAGTAGCTGCTGGTCGGGGGGGGGGATGCCCTCTTTATCCTGGATCTTGGCCTTGATGTTCTCGATGGTGTCACTGGGCTCCACCTCCAGGGTGATGGTCTTGCCAGTCAGGGTCTTCACGAAGATTTGCATTTTGTCCTCTTAATGAACGTGATGAAACCACACACCACCAAGCTTGTTGGAACACCTAGAGACAAGAGGCACTGAACCTGACAAAGCCTCTTGTCACTTATTTCTGGTTTTATTTCCATAACGAAATTCTCATCGTTTTCTGAAAACCCTTTCTCGAATGGGGTGGCCTCTAAGCAAAAAATGAGTGCTTAAGCTGGAGAGGGTGGCCTTGCGCTGTGTGCTCTGTGTAAAGGGGGTCTTGCCTTCCCACTCAGGGGGTGGTTCCTCCCTCGGAGGCTTTCCGCAGTGTCTCTGTCAATGTGTTTGGAAGCTGTTTTGCCCATCTGCGGATGCTCTGCTTCTCCCAGCTACATGATGCTTTTTCTGTGGCGGAAGATGTCTTTTATTCCTTTTACAATCTCCCGCTGATCCCCAGACACTTGTCTACACATGGGTGGTGCTGATGGTGGTGGGCAGGAGGGGAAGAGGGCCAAATGTGGCTCTCTAGGAAACACATGGAGCTGATGAACCTCACATCCTTCCAGCTGAGAGGAAGGCTCTGATCAGCTTCTCTCCAGCTGCCCCGGAGCTGCTGGCTTGGGATGGTTCAGATGGCTGGGCTGAAGGATGAGTGTTCTCTGACACTAGGGCAGGCAATTAAGTCCTGAGCTCATTGAGGGGTGTCTCCAGCACTTGGAGTTCTCAGTGGCTCTGAGGCATTTCTTTCAATGCCTCTTCTACCTGCAGAGGTGCAGCTAAAAGGACCAGAGTCATGGCCTGAGGGGGTCATGTGGTGACCTTTTCCAGGCTGCTTGGGAACCAGATACCATAATCAGTGCTGTGATCAGATGCCTCAAGAGGACTGAGATATAATACCCCTTAGGGGTAGACTGCTATGGAATGGGGACCTTCTGAGACCAAGCATGCTATTCCAAGATGGCTGCCCATTTCCCCTCCTACTGAAGGGCAAGAATGAGCTCTGGTGAAGCAGACCAGAGAGGAGGTTACGTCACCCCTAACCTCAATACAAAATGTCTAGGGATTCACGCTCACCCGCTCATCCCTTCCGCCCCTCCCTTCTTCGTCTCTGCCTCTGCTTGTGCTCACCCTCTGCACCGATGCAGGGGCCTCCTTGTGCTTTGCTTGTCCCCAGTGTCATGGTTACTAACAGATTTTCTAAACTGCTGGTGGAGGGATGGACGGGAATGATGAAGCTGACAGTGACCGAGGCTCCTGGTTCTTCAGAGTCCCCGTGATGACCCTCACACACCATTGCTGTAAGCCTCCTCAGCTGAGTTTCTCTCTTCACCTCCCATCTCCCATGCATATACTGTTCTCCAGTATATACTTATGGCTTGATTGAACGTGGCAACTGTTTTCTTTCCTCTTTGTCCACCCAAGGTCTCTGTCTTTAGTCTAGAATGTCCTCTCTGTCTCCATTTCCTGGTGGACAGATTCTCTTAAGCCTGAATCCAAAGCAATGACTTCCCAATCATCTCTGAGTAGGGCACAGTTCTGCGTCTCACGAGTGACCTACGGAGGCCTTGGTCATCTCTGTGTCTGGTAACCGCTTAAGAACTTCCCGGTGGGTAGAGTTGCCAGAGTTCCTGCCCTTGTTGAGTGCACATAGTTTAACTATGGCAGGGAGTTTGTTTTCTGAGATAATTTACACAACAGAAAAATATATCATTACCGTCTAAATTTGTGGCTGGTGAGTGACTGAAGGGACAAACTGCAGAGAAGGGATACATACATACATACATACATACATACATACATACATACATAATACAATAACAAAGGGTTGGAGAGATGACTCAGTAGCTCAGATGGCTTGTTGTTCTTGCAGTAGATTGGAGTTCAATTCCTGGCACCCACGCGATGGCTTACAACCATCTATACCTACAGTTCCAGGGGATCCAATACCTTCTTCTGGCCTCTTTGGACACTAGGTGTGCATGCAATGCACATATATACATGCATGCAAAGCACTCATACATAAAATGAAATAAATCTTTTTTTAAAGAATGAATAAAACAAATGGGGGGGGCATGGGGTAAAATCTTGATTCAGACATCCTGGTTTGGAATCGGTAGCTTTGCGAGGATTCCTGCAAGGAACCTACCTGCTCATGGGAAAGAATGATGACTACAAGGTTCCTCTTCAAGGGATGGAACAACTTGGAAGTTTCAAATGGGAGGGAAGGGATGGCCATTCAGAGCCTCCTCTCTTTGATGCTTATTTGCCTGCAGAAAAACAAGGTCCCCTTTTAGTGGCAGGGGAGTCTTTCTCAGCCCCGTCCAGGGATTCCACACAGGAAGAACACCAAGCCCATTTTTGTGAATGCTAAGATTTGCACACACAGCTTCTTGGCAATGCTACACATTTAGCCCAGGACTATAAATTATCTACAGAGGTTTGAGACTGCGCCAATCAGTTAGGCTCCTGGAAAAGCTGGCTTGGAAACCCTACAGGGTCATACTTCAAACTGGAATGTTTTACATCTTTCTTCCCCTCTCCTCTCACCATGTTTTAACCATTCAACTTAAGAGGGAAGATAGGCACAGCCTTTGTTTTCTGTCAGTACTGTGCAGAGCAGTTTCTTTTTGAAAGGTGGACAACCTCATGGATTGCTCACCAGAATATGTATATTTTCCCCCACGGTCCTGCTTCTCTTGGTGTGCTGGGACAGGCTCCTTATAGCCCATTATTACTGGGATCAGGCTGTTGGCTGACTCCCGAGTTCACTCAGAGGGATGAAAACAATTCTGTGAGCATTGCCTGAACTCTTAATCCTGGTCAAGAGCTTCGTGACTAACCTCAGATGCAGATTCCCTCCCATAATCTTTGCAAGCTGGGAACACATGCTTCAAGCTCACTGGAGTAGAGCTAATGCGTGTCATCTCGTAATCTATCTACCCCATCTACCGTGAAGCTTGAAGAACACAGGAATCGCAATGCCATTGATCTGGGGCCTGGGAGCCACAGACACAGTATTGAAACAGTCTTTCCAGTTGCGCTCACCCTGTCATCCACGGTCTTGGGCATGGCGGCTCAGGGCTAGTGTACAAGTTTAAAAGATGGTGTTCTGGCCATAGGAGAGGCAGGGCTGGGGTGAGCTGAGCATATCTGTTTTGCACATAAAAGATACTGTTTTCAGAATCTATCAAACTCAGGGTCGAAGCAGCCACATCAAAGAGACCGTGAGAAAAGTAAGCCTCCCCAACTCCCCACAGATGTTCTAGGGCAGTGGTTCTCAACCTTCCTAATGCTGGGACTCTTAAATACAGCTCCTCATGTTGTGGCGACCCCCAGCCGTAAAATTATTTTTGCTTCTATTTCATAACTGTAATTTTGCTATTGTTATGAATTACAACGTACATATATGTGTTTTCTGATGGTCTTAGGCAACCCCTGTGGAAGGGCCGTTTGATGCCCCTGATTGAGAAACACCATTCTAGGACATGCTGATGTGGGCCCCTGGGCTGGCACGGCAGCCTGAGTTTCTGAACTGTGATGCTGTGTGTACATTGCCTGGTTTCAGGTGGTCAGGGTTGGGGCATGATGTTGCATTACTGGCCAGTTCACTGTGGCTCCTGTGTTTCCTGTTCATGTAATACACCCGCTCTGAGGAAGAGCTGAGCACCGGATAGGAAGCCTATGACAGAAAGGAAAGGTCAGATGGCAGCCACCATGATATCTAATGGTCTGGGTTTGTATCATTGCAACTGAAGTCGCAGGTCCACTACCCTCAGTCTTCTGAGAGTATGTGCTCCCAGAAGACTTCCGTTTCTCTCAGAAGTGTGCTTGAGGACCCGAGTCATCTCCCAGCCCACTGGTGTGTGCTAATGTCCTCCTGGGAAACCATTTGAGCCTCTTGCTTCTGAGGTAAAATGGGGTTTAAGACCACGTCTCACTGGAAGACGCATGTGCATAACACCAAGTACACACTTCACGGCACTGCCCACGCAGTTACACAGGACAGAATGATGGAGGGAACTGTATGGCGGGTACAGAGGGGCACTGTGTGCTTTTTGCTTTTGCAGTTTTCTGTAAATCTATGATGATTTTAAAAGGAAATTATCAAAAATCCATTTGACTAAATGGATTACAACCTTGGATTGGATCCTGGGTCAAAGAAAGGACACGGGGGTATGGGGAATACTGCTGAACAAAATTCAACCAACCAGAAACTGGTACAGTCCACAAATGTCTTTAACTAAAAGCAATCCAACAAGGTTAATTTCATAGTTTTGACAAATTCATTCTTCTCTGGGATGTTCCTATGAGAGGAAACCAAGTAAAAGACTCAACTGCAAAGGTTCTGAGAGGTTCTGCACCAGGAACAAAACCTGTTTAGTACTTTTTCCCAAATTTCCTTCATCCCAGAACTTCTTTCCCTCAGTAAAGACTTCCAAAGTGACAAGTGCCTAGCTAGGTTCATGTGACTCTCAAGGACTTGCCTGGCCTTGGTTGGGAGGTCATTCCCGTGTCCTTAAGACAGAGTTCCTGCCCTTGCTGGGCGGCCTTGTTCCTCTCTGCCTTCCTCTGTTGGCTTGCACGCTTTCCCTACCCCCCACAAGAATAAATCTGGTTAATTTCTTGACGTTGCATGTTGGATTAGCTTCATAGTAGCACATGTTGGCTGTGCATGAAGATTAGTCAGGCCCTTTGAAAGGCTGCTGAATCATTCAACCAACAGCATCCTGGCAGGGGATTAATTGTGTGCAGCTGAGGTGCTGTGAGTGTCTCCTTTTTATTCCAGCAAGGAAGCTGCTGAGAGGCACTCACAAGCCCTTAGAAGCAGGAAGAGCCCCTAAGCAGCAAGCTTCAGGCAGCACATTAAAACTAAAGGGAGGACTCACTCTAGGGCAATTAAAAAGGTGATCCCTCATTTATTGCTCATTAGAAAGACACTATTAAAACAGAATGAGTGGGCTTCCTTGGAAAGTAGTTATAATGAGTATTGTGAGAAAAGGGATGATCAGAAAATGATCACAAGACAATTAAGAATTAAAACCCACCCCTCATAACTGGCTTCTGCTTGTCTTCTTTGCTACACATTGATTTTTGTTTATGTTCAAGGAAATGCAACATTTTACTTTTTATTGGAAGTATAATACCGAATTTCCACTTCTCTACAAAGATACGTTTCTTTAAGGTTTTCTTTAATGTTCGTTTGGTGTTTTGGGAGGAGGTCTTGCTGTATTTTGTTGACTGGCCCGGAACTTGCTGTGTAGACCAGGCAAGCCTTGATGAATTTGCTGCAATTCTTCTGCCTCTGCTCTCAGAGCTCTGGGATTATAAGTGTCCTTCACTACACTTGGCCTTATTTCTTTAAGGTTTTTATTAGCTGCTAGAAAGCAAACCTTGGGAAGGATTTTATTAGCATTGGAAAATGAGCACAACCCGCTTGAAGTAGCGGTGGAGAGAGGAGCTTCACTTTGTCCATGTTCTCCTCCTCCTGCAGCCATGCTGGGTTCGGTCTTTCTACCTCGGTGTTCTCTCTCTTTCCAAGTCTTAGCCAGACTTGGCAAATAGATTTCAAAGAGTACCCCAGGGTCCCCTCCCTGCCTCTGTCACCTAATGGCATGTATCATAAGGGCAAACTTCAAAGATATCTCTCATTGGCTGGAAGCTTCCCATGACAGACGTTCACAAATGTGGCAATGCCAAAGTTCTCTCTCCCTTTCTTCCCCTGAAGAGTTCTGCATGTTTAAAATGAATGGATCGTCTATATTGTTCTCTAATATGTGGATGCAAGAAAATCAGACATAAATCTGGGTAAACTATACAGCAGAGACAGAATTCTTTCATTTAACCAATGCGTAGATTCTACTGGGTGGCTGCCCCATTCACCTTTGATAATACTTTCTCTTTATATTTGTAATTTGCATATAGTTATAATTTCTCTTTTGCTTATTTATGTTCCCAGAGCTGGCACATTGCACAGTACTGTGACTTGTCAGTTGGTGGAGCTCCATGAAGGTTTGGTCAACGTCTATGTGCCACCAATGCAAGAGCCAAAGCTGACAAGTCGTGATGGACTAACAGCCAGCTAAGCAGTCAATAGGCTAAACAGTCATGAGGTCCAGGTGGGTCGCACGGTGGCAGTGATGCTGATGGTAATGATGTAAGGATTTCTTGTATAGTTTTCCCTTTCATCTTCATGTGTTGGAAAAGGTTAAGAGAAAATGATGGTTTGGCCTGGAGAGGACAGAAGAAGCTGGTGTGTGGCTTTGGGTTATGAGTCCCTTCTCTGGTCTCCTGAGGGACAACCCCAGAAGTGCTCTAAGAAGGGAACCAGACTCTCACTGATTAGTCAGGAGCACTGTGTTCATCAAAGTTTCACTAGAACAGTGGCTTCTAGTGTCTGTAAATGGCTACAGGGGCCTAACAACTGCAAAGTTAGCATCCAGGTGCTCACCTTATCTGTGTTGCTGAGTGCATCCATGGGAGGACACACGACAGCCTTTCTCCAAGCACCTGCACCAGGTGCATGGTGGTGAGGTGTGTCACCCTGGGGTTCTTGAAGGAGGAGGCAGGAAGACACCCGGAAGACTGAGTAGTTGGGGCAGTTCTAGCAGCAAAGAAACTCGGTGAGGATGACATAAGTGGAAAAGCTCTATATGCGTGGTGCGGGGTCAGCACTGGAAAGAGCACAGGCTGGGTCAGTTGGCAGACTATGGTACTAAGGAAAGGCAGACTAGGGTCAGATCATTCCCTTGGATGATATTTTATCCCATCCTTCCAGCTAAGTAGTACGCATTGAATCTTCCTGTGCCAATTTTAGGAGTTAAAAGCTGTGAATGGAGCATTCTCCTGAAATGGAAGTTTAGAATCGCAAAGTGGCCAGTGACAGTGGTGGTGTAGCCTGGCATTGCCCACAGTACCAACCAATTCACAGAAGTCAGCATGTTCGTGTGGGCACACACATCACACACCGGGCAGACACATTTCACACATACTCACCTCCCCACACACCAGACAGACACATAGCCATCCATCATATATGCACACACACTTCATATATCACATACACATACCCACCTATCACTTCTCTCTGTCTCTCTGTCTCTGTCTGTCTGTCTCTCTTTCTCTCTCTCTCTCTCATACACACACACACTCCTAACTCTCTCCACCCCTAATACCTACACCCACAGCCCATGCCTTGCTGTTGCCTGTGGTTTTAAACACTCTCTCATAAGAGCAGCCTGCATATGCTGCCAAGAGGGCGTCCTTCCTGTTGGCAGAAGGCAGCGGAGATCACGTCCACCCTCCTCCGCTTTCTCTCTCATACTCCTAACTCCTCAGCTCACAGCCTAGAGTTAAACAGAAACACAATGAATATATTTCAAATAATGGGATTTTCATGTGTATGCTTCTGGGATAATGGTCGCCAATATGCCCCTGGGAGCAAATTAGCTGTGAAGGTTTGCACCAACAGCTGGGATTTCCTGCAGAATTTGCTTTGAAAGAGCAAATATGCGCGTGCAGCGAGGCTGCTTTGTAGATTTTTTTCCCTTTGCCCAAGTCTTGCCTCTTCCCTAATCACCTGGATTGATTCCATAAAAACCCAAATGGTTGCCTTCTACTGAAGAGCCTTTCTGAAACAAGCGCCTTGTCCTGTGATGATGTATAATTAATCACCTCTGGGCAAGGCCAACAAGGTGGCTTTTAAAGACTCTGGCCCTCTTTCTTCTTCTGTTTCCGTCTTGTTCTTGTCAGAAGTGTCTGTTGCTGCCCTCTGATTTCTCGGCTTTAAGCCTAATGTGACCACATAAGCTCATGTGAAGCCCCTTCCAGACATTATTGTCATCCCTGGGTGCCAAGACCAAGTCCACAGAACAAAAACATACACAACCACAGCACAGAAATGTGTGCATCTGAATGGACGTGGCACAGAACTCTGCTGCTCTGGTCCTCCTCCTCCTTCATTCGAGAGTCCAGATGAGTAGCTCTTTAGGTACCACACCTTCTTGGAAAAAGTACCTGGGGATGGTGTGTTTTTCAGGAGGTACCTGAAGTTTGCACTCTCTTTCTTCTGGACCTAGAAAGTTCTAGTTGATGATGAAAGAACACAAAACATTAATAAGTAGAGTGGAAGGTTTTAGAGTAGGGAGAACAGAACCCGGTCTTGTGGTTCTCACCCATAACTGTCTGTTTGGCATCAGCATTCTAGAAATAAAGGCATTTTGGTAGGTAGTGGTTGAGGGTTGAATTATGATCCCCCCAAATGATGTTGAACTCCTCACCCTAAATGTCTACGGATGTGGTCTTATTTGGGTATAGGGTCTTTGTAGATGACCAAGTTAAGATGAACGGACCAGGACTTAGCCACTCCACAAACTAGCAAAGAACCACGCTGTTCTTTGGAAGCATATACTTAACTTTCGTCCTTTCTTCCTTTTGTTTGTCCTTTCTTTCATTCATCTTTAGAAAGGGTCTCATGTAGTCTCACATAGTTCAGGCTGCTGGACTGGAAATTGTAATGTACCCACAGGATGACCATGAACTTCTGACCCTCCCGCGTCTGCACTCCAAATGCTAGTATTACAGGGTGTGTCTCCCCCAATCTGGCCTCAACACATACATCTTTATTTTATGTGTTTTATTTAGTCTACTAAACAGGGGTAGAGTTCACTGTATAGGGCTTACCTCCACGAGACACTGGGTTTGATTCCCAGTGATGGGGGCTGGGAGTTATGAAGAATGAGCCAATTGGACTGATGTCTTCATGAACCACTAGCATTTGAACACAGCACAGAGAAGAGAAAGACAGAGGTCGGATAAGTCTTAAACAGTTCAAGGATCACTGAAGGTCTCTAGTAGCCCACCAGGGGCTGGGAATGGTAGCAGGAAACACCCTTAGAAGGAACCAGCCCTGCTGCTGATACCTTGACCTTGGCCCTCTTTGGAACATCCAATTTCTGTTGCTCTAAGTGACCTGGTGTATGGTGTTTTATTATGATGCCCTCAGAAACCACTTTGTTCTTAGGAGGGGGCAAAGAACTGATGTGTGCAGAGGGTCTCCTGAGCCGCTGTGACAAAATGCTGCAGACTGGCAGAAATTGATTTTCTTCCCCAAACTGGAAGTCCACAGTCAGGATGCAGCAGGGTTAGTTTCCAGGAAACCACTCTAACCTTGCAGATGGCTTTTTCTCAGCCTCTGCACAGTTTTTTCTCAGTGCACATGCACTCCTGCTAGTCCAACCTCTTCTTGTAAGGCTGTCAGTCACTGGACTAGGGCCCTAGCAGAGTGGCTATGCTCACTTCAACATAATCATATTCTTAAAGGCCTTTGCTCCTCGTGCGATAACATCTGGGAAGTGTGCTAGTAGTACCAGGGCCAGGGTGTCTCTCTGATAGTAGCCTTACTTGCACAGACAGTTGCTCACCTGCACTCAGGCAGACTTTAGGGTGTCTCTGATTTTGAAAGTCACAAGGATCGGCCACATCAGAAGCCTCAGAAATGTGCTCACGCAGCCACAGGCTGGGCAGTTACTCTAATCTCTAGACTTCCTCTCGTGTTCTCCCTGCTGGGTACCCTCTGATAGATCTAGATCATTACCTGGGTGACAGCTGCATATGGGGCCTTCCACTGGGGCTAATTGCAAGCTCTGTCTGATTCTCCTTGCATAAGGGAGGCTGAAAACTAACGAGCAAAGAATGTAGGGACTGGGAGAGCAAGCAGAAAATGAGGAGCCCGAGTGAGCTTTTACCCAGCAAGAACTGGGTTTTGCCCAGCATGCATTTGGCTGCTGATGCTTAGATAGGGTGACCTGAGTGTTTACTTTTAGTAACTTAAAAAGACAGGACTTAGTACCCATTCCCCAGTTAGCTTGCCTTCCCCAAACCAGGTAGATGTTCAAGGACAGCAGGAGAATGGTGTTTGGAATGGCTGCCCTAGCTGAACAGAATTAAATATGGGCTGCTAGGCCACATTTGAAGGGAGCTGTGCAAACAGAACACTTTCCCCTTGCCTCTCCCTCATCTCCTTCTCTGCGTTTCTGTTTGATTTGGGACTTTTAATAGGATAATGGAAACTAAAAGCTTTTTCTCCCCTTGGTGAGATCTAAACAGTAGCAACGATAATATATGAGACCACTGTCCGAATGCCATGTTAAGATAAAGGGGAAATGATGTATTTTTAAAGAACTCTTATTTGGTTCTAACTTAAAAGCAACTGTGTACATTTCTTCCAAGTAATGTTTCCTTAATTATTCATTTTCCTTGGCACTAGTTAAAGAGCCAAGTAATGGCTTCTGTCTCTTTATATTTAGTCTATTATTGTTTGAAAAAGGCCAGGGGAAGGCCAGAGCAGTGCAAAAAAAAAATGATATTTGCTTTTTTTTTTTTTTATTACCAACAGCCAACGTAAAGGGTAATATAATCACCGGCAGCTGAGAGACAATGACATTTTTATAGGCCTTCTGGCAGCCCCAGAGTGTGAAAGAGCCTGACAGGTATTTGGCTTTTCTGTCTGTGCCTTTGACCGCTGCATTTCTCATCAGAGCGACTGTTGGCTGGGGCGGCCAGAGGCAGCCCCATGGATCCCCCCACCAGCACATTAAGAAGGGAATAGCAGCTGTTGGTTCAAATCTGGCTAGTCACTAGATAGGAACCCAGAGCAAACACCTGTAGGACTCAGTTTACATTGTCCTGCAGGCCCTTCCCTGCAGCCCTCCCCGTGGCCCTGCCTGTGGAAGGTTTTCTCGGATGCTTGAGAACTCTGAGGGTTGGAGGGTGTTCCCACTGCCTGGGACATCAGGGCTCACTGTTGTTTGAACCATTTATTCTCACTGTGGTCTTTCTGTGGGGTCACCGAAGCACCAGCTGGACAAGAACTAATGGTTACTCTCCCTTCCTGAGGAAAGACGCCGCTCGGTTTGCAGCCTTGGTCTGGGTGAGCGCTGCCTGTGGGCTCTTCTAAGAGGATCAACTGGAGACCTGGGTGGACAGCCCTGGAACTGAGAACCCAGCTGGCAAGGGTGCCGGTCAGATGGAGCCCAGCTGCGCCGGTCACTCATTTTTGCTTGATTCTTTTTCCGTGTGGGAAGTACAATGGCCCTGACTTACACCGGTTAAACTTGCTAGTTTCCTGCTTTGCGATGGTCTGGAAGCGAAACAAATTCATTAGAAACTGACGGTCTGAAACCGGCCTGGCAGAAATGAAGAGATTCTAAAGAGACTCTTGTATATACACTTTCAATCTGGCTATCAGGCTATTAAAACAATGGACTCCAAAGACATGGGAATTTCCCCAGGAATCTCATGCTGGGGGAAGGAAAAGACACTACCCACAGGAAGGTCTCATCTTCCAGAAAGATACTGCACAAATAACACCCTGTCAGAGTACCTTAGGGGATGAGACTGAGACCCAGACAGTGATGGGTCAGTGGTGAGCAGGACCACATCTTGACCTGTGCTGCTTAGATGTGCACATCTTTAGCTCTCTATTTCAACTGTGACCTCACTATAGGACCCTGAAGACTAAGATGGACTTGGGAGGCTTCTCTGTATCTTCTCTGTTCCTTTTCCCAGTGTGACGGCATTGGATCAATCTCCCTGTTTGCTTTCCTTTTTGAATTTGGCTCTTTTCATTGGTTTATTGAGGATGGGTAGCTGGACCTGAGCTGGGACACAGGCTGTGACCCACCCCCAAGTCTGATAACACTTCAGATGTTGAAGTTGGATGTTTCTCCTGGCTGGAGATGTATCAAAGGATGACGCCCTCTTACCAGCTGCAGTAGGGAGCCACAGCTTCTTCCCGACCTGGTACTCATGGAAGAAATAATTGGCACTCTGCAGTTATCAAGTTTCTGAATCAGGATGTTTAAGAGGTTAAGATGGATGAGAAACATCCATCTTATATTGAGGAGTCTTCATGTAACTTCTTCCTTCCTTTCTTTCTTCCTTCCTTCCTTTTTTACTTCACTTTGGATTTTATTTCATTTTTAAATTTTTTTATTCATTTTACATACCAACCACAGTTCTCCCCTCCACCTCTCCTCCTTCTCCTCCCCTCCCCTGCCTCCTTCAACCCACCCCCCATCCACTCCTCCTAAAGAATAAGTCCTCCCATGAGGAATCAACAAAGCCTGGCACATTAAGCTGAGCTAGGGCCAAGCCCTTCCCCGCCCCCCCTGCATCAAGGCTGGGCATGACATCCCATTGGTGTAGGAGGTCCTTCTGTATTTCTGTTGCTTTCATTGGTTGAATAAAGAAAACTGCCTTGACCTTTTGATAGGGCAGAAATCAGGTAGGCAGAGTAGACAGGATGGAATGCTGGGAGGAAGGGAGGTGTGGCAGATACCATGCTTCTCTGGCCCAAGATGGACACTGGTTAGATTCATGCCAGTAAGCCACATCCTCATTGTGAATACAGATTATTAGAAATGGGTTAAATCAAGATGTAAGAGTTGGCCAAGAAGAGGCTAGAACTAATGGGCCAGGCAGTATTTAAATGAATACAGTTTCTGTGTAATTATTTCAGGTATAAGCTAGCTGGGACCAAAAGCAGGCCCGCAGCCGGGAATTGGGCAGCGGGACACAGCCCGCTCCTCTTCATGCAACAGTTTGGCACCCAACGTGGGGCTAAATCCACTTAAAAACCTGAGAGGGCTTAAAGAGGAGAGAGAGAGAGAGCTTTTTACTGTTTACTGGGACATGCTGCAGAGAGATTTCCTGGCTCGACAATAGCAGCAGAAAAAAAGCTACGCCATTTTAAAATGAGGCTTCCTGGGCCCTGCTGCCGGTGCAAACTCCAGCTATGGAGCATTTGTGTGCCCAGATGTTTGTCTGCCTGCTCGGGATGGGAAAAAAATTAGCTGAGACCATGCTGTGACTCAGCTCTTCCTGCCTGGGCAGACAGCAGGATCAGGCTTAGTCAGGCAGGAGAGCATGGTGGATTTCCACAGCCATACACAGAGATGTTTCCAGGCTGCGCACAGCTCAGAGGTACAAGCAGCTCCGCCATGTTGGACTGGGCAGAGCAAACAGGCAGTACCTGTAATTGACCTGGGATTGTCACAGCTTAATTCTTAAGAGCTTAGCATTTTAAAAGCACAAAACAAAAGTGTTCCTGGACATTAAAGAATTACAGATTCACAATAGGACAGATTCAGACATAAAAGACCTCTAAATGGGTCACAATGTTGGATGGGTGTATGTAGGCTTAAAAAAAAAAGACTATAGAGAGATGCCTTAAAAAAAGGGTAAAGTCTTTAAAGAGACAGAGTACAGATAATCATAAATTAAAAAAAATAAGCCACGTAAAAATAAAAAAAATCACAAAATGTCTGAATCATGTATTTTGATGTAGGAAGGTCTTCTGTATTTGTGTGACTTTCATTGGTTAAATAAAGAAAACTGCCTTGGCCTTTTGATAGGGCAGCCCTTAGGTGGGTGGGGTAGACAGAACAGAATGCTGTGAGAGAGAAGGCAGTGTGGCAGATGCCATGCTTCTCCTGTACAGGCAGCGAGTTTGTCTCTGTCATTTCTAGAGTTTTGGAAGTTGTTTACTTAGGTAATATTATATCCTTCTGGAGTCTTTGATGGAGTTGAAGAATGGATAGTTATAGTTTTCCATTGTTATGAGAAAAGATAAAATAGATCTAAATATGGTAACTGTAGTTCTTGCTTGATAACTGTTTTGTTATATGTAATGTTACTATGTCAAAGTTAAAGCCTTCTTTTTTGTTTAAATAGAAAAAGAGGAAATGGTGTAGGAGGGTCTTCTGTATTTGTGTTACTTTCATTGGTTAAATAAAGAGACTGCCTTGGCCTTTTGATAAGGCAGCCCTTAGGTGGGTGGAGCAGACAGAACAGAATGCTGTGAGAGAGAAGGCAGTGTGGCAGATGCCATGCTTCTCCAGCCCAAGATGGACACTGGTTAGACTCATGCCAGTAAGCCACAACTCAAGTGGCAATACACATTAATGGAGATGGGCTAAAATAATATGTGAGAGTTAGCCAATAAGGGGCTGGAGATAATGGGCCAGGCAGTATTTAAATGAGTACAGTTTCCGTGTAATTATTTCAGGTACGCACTGGGAGCCAGGTGGGACAGAACAAGTCTGTGAGTTTGAGGTAAGTCCTGTCTGCACAGTGAGTTCCAGGCCCTGGTGACTACAGAGAGAGACCCTGTCTTAAATGTAGAGACACGTGAGTCAGAAGGAGGGGGAAGATGTGAACATACACTGCTGGAGTGGGAAGAACCAGGGTAGCAGTGATGAGCATAAAGGAGAAGGTCCAGAATTACAATGACTGTCACATTCTGCACCAGTGATGACAACAGTGAGGACAAAGGGAGGCGGAAGATGAGCTACCTCTTAGAGGACAGATCCTACACTCGTTATCTTTGTTTTTACACTCTTTTCTTTTGGAATGTGATAACAGATACTCACTAAGATAAATGACTTAGAACCAAGAAGAGGCATGTGATGCAAATCTGGAAGTCAGAAATGTAGGGATAAAGCCACGTGTGTGCATGGTTTAGGTCCTCCTTAAATAAAATGCTCAGAGAGGAAAGGAGAGAGGAGATGGCTATGCATGTTCCGGAGCTAGCCCATGGAAAAAAAGAAGAGAATTCCATGACTGACCTTGATGGTGCCAGTCAGTAATCTCAGCACACAGGAGGCTAACAGAAAAATCTCAAGTTCCGGGCCAGCCTGGGTTATGTGGTGAGTTCCAGGCTAGCCTTGGCTATATAAAAGGCAAAGCAAACAATCAAATCAAATCAATCCATCAGACAAACAAAACTACCCCTCCCCTCAAAAGAAGGAATTCTGTGAACAGCCTTTTTTTTTCTTTTTAAAAATTTTTATTTTTAACTGAAATAGAATTGTATCACTCTCTCTTCCCCCTTTCCTTTCCCCAACTCCTCCTTCCCAGCTACCTTCTGGTAAAACCCTCCCACTCCTTCCTCAAGTTGATAGTCTCTTTTTCTTTGTAGAGAGATAGATGTGAATCTATATATACATATACATACACACCTTTATATGTATATATATGTATATGTATATATAAAACCTTTTAAGTCCATTTTTATTATCTGTGTGTAAATGGTTTGGGGGCTGACCACTCTGCATTAGAGAGGCTAGTTAACTAATTCTCCATCTTCCCATAGATATTAGCTGTGGATAGCTTTCTGTCTAGGGGTGGGACCCCATGAAAAGTTCCCCCTTCCACATTAATGCGGCCATTGATACTGCCACTGTCCCAGCCTTGTTTATGCAGCCATGTCACAGCAGAGACCCTGGCATTCTGGGTCTTACAATCTTTCTTCCCCCTTTTCTGCCATGTTCTCTGTGTCACAGATGCAGGAGGTATGACATAGATGTATCTCTTGGGCTGGGTTCTCCACAACTGGTTGATCTCTGTATTGTGTCCAGCTATGTTTTTCTAGGGAGGCTTCTTTGATGAGAAGTACCCAACCTCTTTGGACAATAGCTCCTTTACATGCCAAACAGCAACACAATTGTACTTTTGTGGTTGGCTTATTTTGTAATTATCTAAAGAAAAATTTACCTGGTACCTGACACCAAAAAAGTATGTGCAATTCTCTGTCCTGCTTTCACGGATTTTCTTTCTTCTGTTAATGGTGTAGAAGGTCCTTCTGTCTGTGTGTTGCTTTCATTGGTTAATAAAGGAACTGATTTGGGACTATAGCAGAGCTATAGGGGAGCAGAGCTAGGTGGGGAAAACTAAACAGAATGCTGGGAGAAAGATGGGCAGAGTCAGGGGATGCCATGGATCTGCTGCTGGAGATAGACATGCTGGACTTTGCTGGTAGGCCATGACTCATGGTGTTACACAGATTAATGGTGACGGGTTAAATTACTATGTAAGAGTTAGCCAATAAGAAGTTAGGGCTAATGGGCCAAGCAATGTTTTAATTAATACAGTTTCTATGTGATTATTTCGGTTCTGGGTGGCTGGGACAAACAAGCAGCTCCTTCCCTTGCAACATGTTAAAGTGGAAAAATAATCTATGAATATTGAAGACTATCAGATGCTAGGGTAAGTCAGGGCCGGCTCTTCTCTCCTGAAGAGCCAGCATGGAGACCGCAGGAAGTCCTTTCCTCTGGGGCTGTGCAGTCTTATCAGAGGCATAAAATAATTAGCAGAACTCTTGACACATGACAAGCAGCTAAATAGTGGTTTGAGAGTATAAAACCTAGAAGAATTAAGGGCCCAGAAGCGCAGGGAAGGGCAGACAGTACTGAATGGCAGGGCCTCTCATAGACAGTGAAGATCAAGTGCCTTAAGTCTGATTGCAGATGGGTTAAGGGATGAAGAAAGGTAGGAAAGAAATGATGAGCGCTGTGTCTTTGGGGATGGCGAAGAGGGACCAGACAAAGGATCTGCAGGGTCTGCGTGCTTATTTCTTGGTTTTGATTTGTTTTTAACACAAAATAGACCTATTTATAGACCATCTTTCCGACCAAGATTTCATGAAGGACTTTAAAAGTCCTAGTTACCCGTGACTTGGGATGAAAGCCTTTTCTTCATTCAGGTTTAAAGAAGACAGATTCGTGTGGGTATAAAGATGGTCTTTTAATCAAGATAAATGGCCTGAAACTGCTAGAAATACTTGTTTTTCTTTTTCTTCCTCTAAATCACAGTCTGCTTAAAATCATCTTAATCAAGTTAGACAGGGAAATTGTGCTGTGTTTGGAAACATGGGCAAAAAGATAGAGAGCAATACATGGCTCTCTCTCTCTCTTTCAGCAGTCTTTCAGACTGCTTGGGGTGCAAGTGTGCTTGCCTAGAAGATGCATTGCTAGGCAAAATTTGCACACACATACACACACACACGATTTTTCCAATGAAGTTAATTTTTGCAGCTTTGCAAGATCCTTCGGTAACATCCAGAACTGAGGGAAAGTCTCCTGTGTCCCAGGCCAGTTCCTGTTCAACTACCCTGAGATGGGGTAAATCACATCCACTACCATTTCTCAGTAGGTCTGAGGTGCCCAGTTGCATCTTTCATGTTCACACGTCTGAGCACACCTCTAAGCCAAGTGCACTAGCTTGATCTCCCTTGTGATCTAACTGATGAAGTGTGGGTAAAATATTGGGGATACTCTCCCAATTCAGGGTGGTTGTTTGACATCAGCACTTCTGGCTAAAAAAATAAACTGCAAATCTTTGCTTTAGGTAAAATGCACTCTGATCCTTTGAGATGAATGGAAATAATCTCACCTCCAAGAGAAACTATCTCTGCGTGTGTGTGGGTACGTGTGTGTGTGTGTGTGTGTGTGTGTGAGAGAGAGAGAGAGAGAGAGAGAGAGAGAGAGAGAGAGAGAGAGAGAGAAAGAGAAGGAGGGGTTATAAAGCAAGATTTCAATCCTAAAGTCCTAGGTATCAAAGCCTGTCTATAATCTCATGAAACTATGTGAAGAAAAGCCAACATAAATTAGTTAGACCATTTACCATTTACTCATGCATTGATATCTACAGATACAGGAGTTACAGAACATGCCTGTGGATTGTATTACTTTGACTCTCCAGAATGTCATCACAGTCTGGGTACTCAAAGACAGGGGCAGGAACGACTTAGAAAATTCCCACAGCATTCAAATCAAAGGAGGCTGGGCCTTATTCCAAATGTGTAGAAGGACATGTCATAGCTAGTTTTTATCAGCTTGACACACACTAGCGTCACATGGGAAGGGGACACAGCGATTGAGGAATTGCCTCCATTAGATTGGCATGTAGGAATATTTGTGGGGCATTTTCTTGATTGGCAATTGATGTGGAAGGACCCAGCCTGAAGTGGGTGATGCCACCCTGGGCAGGTGGGCCTGGGTTGATCAAGCCATGGAGAGCATGCCAGTAAGAAACATTTCTCAATGGTCTCTATCAGTTCCTGTCTTTAGGTTTGTGTCTGAGTTCCTGCCCCAACTTCCCTTGATGGTGGACTCTAATATGTAGGATGTAACACACCCTTTGCTTCCCAAGTTGCTTTTGGCCAGTGTTTTATGGTAGCAGCAGGAGTAAACTTGGACACTCACTACTTAGCTTCTTGGTCCTTCTTTTCCCCCTTCCTACTTAAGCATTGCTACTGCCAGATTCTCAACTTCTAGTAACCCTGACACCTTTTTTGGTCAGATGACAATCTCACCAGATCTCAACGCCATGGATTATCATTAAGTTTCCAAAGCACTAGATAGACATGGATAAAGGAAACCACCACTACTTAGCTGGAGACATTGGTAAGACACTCAAGCATACACTTATCGCTCAACTTTCCCACACTGGAGAAGATCAGTCATGGGCTGAAAGAGGAGAAACGTGAGGGGAGTAGAGACTCTCAGGGTTGGAGGAGCTGGTGTTGACTTAAGTCTACAAGAGAAGGTGAGCTGCCCTCATCCCTTCCTTTGCTAATCACCAAGAAGAGGGTTGTTGCCTGAGCCTGGGGAGCTGTGACTGTGTACTCCGGCCTTAAGATATGCCTCCTTGTTTTGCTTTCTGGGACAACTGTTTTCTCTCTCTCTCCATCTTCCTCTCTTTTCCTTTCCATCCTCTCTTCCCTGTTACTCCAAATGCAAAGGAGGCTCTCACAAGAGTCAGAGCATTTGTGCCTATGGACCCATGGGGTTTCTCCACTCCTACCGGCCCTGTTACTTGGTGTCTTGGATTCTGTTTCATCAGGCCTTCTACTTGGACACCCATCTCTGAGGATCACCATGGACAGAATGCTGCTTCTAAATCTTTCTCTAGAAAGAATGATGTATTATTAATCGGGACTCTGTTGTATCGTAAAGAAATTCAGTTGTAACTAGTTTAAGCCGAAAGGAATTGAGGGCTTATGAAAGCACAGTTGCCCTCAGACAGGGGTGGGTGTGGAGTTCAAATAAACAACACCATTCCCTTCACTTCCTGCCTCCCCTTTGATGGGGTCAGCTTTCATCTGCGTTGAGATCACTTTCTTACAAAACTGTCTCCACACAGTAGGGCTTCTCTTAGCTCCTACTGTTTTTCACCCATGCTCTCAGAAGGACAGATAACCTTTCAATTCTTCAGGGTCCACATAACACTCCAAAAAAGAATTCTGATTGGTTCCGGTTGACCATCTGCTCATTCTTGAATAGTCTCTGTACTCTGGGGAGTGCGGGATGCCTTTCTTTCATCCCCAGCCTTGTGACACTGGGGCAGGGGAAACAGGAACCTTGATAGATGGCATTATGGCAATTGCAGGGTGCTATGCAGGGTCAGTCCCGAAAGGAAGCATTATGAGCCCTATAAAGTCCCTGAGGAGGCTAAGGTCAGCAAAATGGCCAAGCGACTGAGATGATGCCAAAGGATTTCTGTATGGTTTGTAGGAGCTCCTTATCTTCCAGAACTGCAAAATGACTTTGTAATGGGACAGGAAGAGACTATCTGACAAATAGCAGGTACACACAGAAGTCCATTTTCTTTATAACAAACATGGGGTGAGGTGAAACTTAAGATGGTAAGCAGGTGACTGCTAAGTCATAGGGACACACAAGGAAGGACAGAGTGATATTTCCTATTGCAAGAAGAATCGTGTTGAGAGCCCATTTAGTTTAGAAAATAGAAGATGATTTTCTAGAGTATACAGAATTAGTGGTGTGTTGTTACCAGCAGTGAAAACTGACTTTCTAGGGGAAAATCCAATCTGAGATTAACACTTGATAATTCCCATAGTGTAAATGCTCCCACCATGGTGAAATCAAGCTATAATTTGAATTCTCCTGAAGGCAGTTAGAAAAAGATGCCCACAACTAGTCCTCAAGAACCTGGTTCTAACCCATTGCAGGATGTAGCTAAACATTTCCAAGACTCTCTATTTTTGTTTTCCATTTTTGCTTTTGTTTATGAGACAGCCTCACTTTGTAGCTTTGGGTTTCCACAAAACTCATTTTGTAGACCTGGATGACCTAAAATTGGCTCTAGCTTTTTGCCTATGCCTTTCTGTGTGCTAGAATTACAGAAAATTTCTTAGACTCTTTAATATAAAACACTTGGAAGAATTTCACAAATTGCTTATGAAACTTGAAATTTTCAAGAGGTCAAAATCTAAAAAAAAATGAAATAGAAACACTTATGTCAATATCTGAAATTAGCTAATGAAGTCATCCAAAGTGGTACTGATTTGGTCAGATGACCTCCACCAGGGCACTACCTGGCCTAGTGACCTGAGTACCTGTGATAGCTGATTTTAATATTGAAAACATGAGAAGCAGTATTTTGGAGGTCATGGAATCTTCTACCACAGTTCCAGAAACCTACTGAGGTCAAGAAATATACAGAGGGAGTGAAAGGGGATTCTGGGCAGTCATTGCATGAAGCTGTGAAAGTGAACATTGTTGGGGTATAGACTCACAAGTTTTGGGGCATGACTATGTGGAATTGCCAAGATTAGGTTCAAGGATGCAGAAAGATCTAACCTAAATGGGGGCGGTACCATTCCATGTGCTGGGACCCCAGAGATGAAGAAGGAAAAAGAAAGTAAGCTATGGAATAAAAGTATCCATTATCCTCTGTTTCCTGCCTGTGGAGATCACGTGACAGACACCTCTTACTCTCACCTTCACCACCGTAATGTTAGTTTCTGGAACTCTGAGCTAAATTAGACCCTTCCTTCCTCAAGTTGCTGTCTCATCCACTTTACTATTGCTTTGACAAAACACCATGGCCAAAGGCAATTTGTAAAATGAAGGGTTTAATTAGCCTTTTGGTTTTGGAGGGTTAGAGTCCATGGTGGAGTTCTGATGGATGAAATGAACCAGTCTAAGATGACCTGGCAAACAAGCCTCTGGGCATGTCTGTAAAGGATTATCTAGATTGTGTTGTTATTTGAGATGGGGAGACCTACCCTAAAAGTGGAGGATGCTATTCCCTGAGTGAGATCCAAGACTGATGGTAAAGGAGAAAGCAAACTTGGCACAAATACTCATCACTTTCTGCTTCCTGGGTGTGGATATAATGTGCCCAGGTTCCTTCTGCTCCTGCTACCACATCTGCTGTTACAGTGTTAGTTGACAACTTGATGGGATCTGTAGTCACCCAGGAGACAAGCCTCTGGCTTTTCTGTGAGTCACCGAACCTCTAGAAATTCCAGATTTTGTTGATTTGGGTACTGAGGTTCAAAGACCCCCACTGAGAATGGATGATACCATTCTCTAGGTCCTGGATGGTATAAAAAGGAGAAGAAAGTTGAGTGTAGTCATTCCCTGTTGGCTGCTTTCTGACTGTGGGTGCCATGTGACCAGCTGCTTCAAGTCCTTGCCACCATGACTTCCTTGCCATGGGCGGGGGCGCTGCTTTGGTCAGTTTTTTTTAATTTGTTTGTTTTGGTTTTGTTTTTTGTTTGTTTGTTTTGGTTTTTCGACACAGGGTTTCTCTGTAGCTTTGATGCCTGTCCTGGAACTAGCTCTTGTAGCCCAGGCTGGCCTCAAACTCACAGAGATCCACCTGCCTCTGCCTCCTGAGTGTTGGGATTAAAGGCATGCACCACCACTGGCCAGCCCTGTTTTTTTTTTTTTTTTTTTTTGAGCCAAGAAACTGATACCTTAGTTCACTGACACAGAAGTGCTCTGTGCTCTGCCACCCACACAATATATACTTTGGAGAACAGTGGCTAAGAAGTGGTTCTCAACCTGTGGGTCATGACCCCTTTGGGGCCGAACGATCCTTTCACAGGGGTCACCTAAGACCATCAGAAAGCACAGATATTTACATTACAATTCATAACACTATCAAAATTACAGTTATGAAGTAGCAACAAAAATAATTGTGTGGTTGGGGGTCACCATGGTATGAAAAACTGTGTTAAAGGGTCGCAGCATTAGGAAGGTTGTGAAAACCACAGGACTAAGAAGCTGAACACACCTCTTGGCATCTTCCAGGCTTCCAAAAGGCAAAGACAACACCACGTTGAAGAGGCGGTCTTTAGTTACAAAGTACTGGTCTGCACAGTGAGGTATGGTTGGAGCTCACACATATGGATCTCATGGCTAAGCTACACCGTGGCCACAGACTTAGTGGCTAACAGCAGGAGAGATTTCACACACCCATTCTTTTTTTTTAAATGTTCAGATATTATAATTCATATTCTTTTTTATTACTTAAAAATACCAATCCAAATTCCCACTCCCTCCCCTTCTCCCAGTCCCCTTCCTCTCCTTCCACAGACCCTCCCCCCCACCCCTCCAACCCTAAGGGAGTGCCATGCACCCCGCCCTGTGGAAAGTCCAAGGCCCTCCCTACTACATCTAGGTTGAGCAAGATTTACATCCAAAGAGAATACGATCCCATGAAGCTGGTATATGCAAGTAGAGACACATCCCGGTGTCACTATCAGTGCCCCCTCAGTCTGCCCCAGCTGTCAACCCCCTTCAGAGGGGCTTGGTTGTTCCCATGCTCATTCACTCCCAGTCCAGTTTGAGTTGGTGAGTTCCTATTAGCTCAAGCAAACTGTCTCAGTGGATGACCCCCTCATGGTCTTGAATTCCTTGCTCATATTCTCACTCCTTCCACTCTTCAACTGCTCCGGTGTGGGTCATTGCCTCTGTTCCCCATCTGTTGTTGGACGAAGGGTCTATGGTGATATTTAAGACAATTATCAGTCTGACTACATAGTAAGGTCTGTTCAGACACCCTTTCCTCTATTGCTTAAGGTCTTATCTGGGGTCATCCCTGTGGGTTCTTGGGCATTTTTCTAGAGCCAGGTTTCTTGCTAACTCCATAGTGGCTTCACACACCCATTCTGCTCCTCAGCTTAGAACAGAAAGCCTGTACTGAGGAAACTGGTTCTTCATGTACATCCTTATCACTGAGACAGGAAAGAAAGTGGTACACTCTGTTATTAGGTCTTTTGCAATTCCGTTCACATTTCATTAGAGGAATAATGTCCTGCATCTAACCTCCACAGTGGGCAGGGTCATGCAATCGCTGCCTGTGCCCAGGAGAGGGAGCCAGCAAGCAGCACTAAGACTTGGCAAACACCAGATGAAAAGTCTGAGGTTTGATTTATTCTTTTCCTCTTAGATTTTAGAAGAAAGAAAAGAGTTTCATTTGATACTGGAAATGAGTATGTCTCCAGAAGTCTTGAATGGTTCTGTATTTGTGTTGAAAGAGGGCCTGAGAGGGACACTGAACCTTCTGATCCATGGAGGAAACCCCTAACAAGTACTTCCAAAGCACAAAGAGAGGGGACCATGTGGTATGCCAAACACACACAGTAAACCACACCAGGTACATGCCGAGCCAGTGATGAATGACCAAGTGAAACTTCGCTCGAGCCAATTTGACTTCTCTCTGGTAAGCCTCCCTGATGCTTCGATATTTTCCCACGGAAAACCTTCTGTCCGATTCATTCATTGTTCTGGGTGAGAACTGTCATTATTTACCCACCTCCCCCAATATGAAGACAATATAATCAGTTTTATCCTCCTCCCAGTAGGTTTTGTGGACGGAACTGAAAGATTTATTCCTTTAATAAGTGGGAATCAGATGCTGAATGAGCATCCTTCAAGCATGAAATGCAGTACAGTTGGGAAGGTTTTGGTTTTATCCTGAGTGCAGGAGTTCATAATCACAAAATTCTT